>MIQA02024227.1:0-29268 GCA_001887855.2 Sclerospora graminicola
GCCACAGCCGCGGCCACACGAGGCTCTGGAAGTGTATAATTATGGCGTATCGTGGCGGAAGTCAAGAATATCAGCTATGATGGAGGAAAACATGCATTATATTTTCACTTTTATACAAGGAATATGGCAACGAAGTTTGTGGGTCTGACTGTACCATTCCATAGGTACGACCATCCTCTATACAATTTACATCAAGAGGTGGCTTCGGCCGACGCTTCAGCATGGAAGAACCAACTAGATAGTAATGGAGAGAAGTATGTTCACAACGGGTTTTACTCTTGTGTACTGAAAAATATTACGCGGTCGGTCGACCTCCTCAAGTTGTCGGGATTTCTTAAAAAGTTGCTTAGAGTCGATTTTCAACTGGACGACTTAGACAAGGGTGGACCTTTCTCTGATACGTCCACGGCATGGGAGTTGATTGTGGAGTCCGATGCTTGCCCAAAAGCACTATTGGACGTACGACGTATCTATTGGGGCCACACAATGCTTGTAATTGAACACTCTTCTATGCGTGGACGTAAGCAGTGTTTACGATGCGGGGACATCGGACATCCAATGCGGAAGTGCGTCAAACCGCTCGCTGAACTATTTAAAGCGAACTGTATTGAGGTGAAATTACAAGATTTGAAACAATTTGCGTCTCAAGATACAACTTTCGAAGTATGGATGAACTTCGAGCGCAGGTAGATGCGGTAAGGGAAAGTCAATCGCGGATTCAAACATCACAAGCAGACTTAGAAGAGAAAGGAGCCACAGTCACCGAGGATGACGGACAGAAGACAGTGCCATGTGTAACGCCATGCAAACAGGCCGACAGGGGAGAGAAGCAGGATAAGGAGTTACCTAAGGATGATACTCATACACGATCACGAAGTCAGCCAGAACTGTCGGAGTGGGTAACGGTTAAGCGTTATAAAGGAAGAGGCGGGGCTAGTCAGCAAGAGGACACGGCGTACGAGGACAAGAAAGAAAAACTGCAAGTTGAATCTAGTCTTAAAAGAGACATCGATAATTCCAATCAAGATGGAGTCAGCACAACAATAAGCCAACCGGAAAAGCGGGTGTCAGGGGTAACAGCAGACACGAAGGAACAAGGAAGGAAGAAAAAAAAGGACCGTCACGCTCGACAGCTAGAGCGAGAGCAGAAAGCTATTATCCTTCAAAAGAAAGCGGCCACTTTACTGATGCAAGAGGGAAAGGTAAAAACTTTCCTCAATGAGGCTATTAGACAAGTGGAAACAGAGAAAGGACCAATTACACCAGTGAAACCGCTCGTGGAAGAAGAGGCAGCGAAGTTAGACTTGACTTCTATACCAAAAAAGATCCAGGCTTTGGGATTGATATCGATACCAATTCCAGCGACAGGTAATTGACAGGTTTACGCGGTGTGTCAAGCCTTAGCCTGTTCACAGAAGCTCCGGGACAATGTAGAATTACTGGAATCGATGTCGAAGAAACTAAAGGACGGCTGTATCATCAGAGCGCTTCTAGATTTCGATTTGAAATTTCCTCCCGGAACGAGGAAACCTACGCTGATAGAACTGGGACGAGCGAATAATAGAATAACGCCTAAGGAGTCTAGGAAACAATTCCAGGAACACCTACTAGAGTTCGCTGAAAGCAGCTCTAAGATTAATGAAAATATTCCAAGGACCAAATGGGGAAGTACGGACACGTTGAAATCACTGAGTACGTTGCTTCAACGAGAGATCTATGCCCTAAGTCACCCACCAGGGATGACAGTTCCTGGATTATTACATCTAGTGCCGGAAACAAGGTCGGTACGGGGAAAAACATTTCAAATGAGTGGTGAATACCTGATGACAGTGGGTATATTTTACGAGAAGATGCGAGCTTTCCTCAACGCAGAAACGATGGAACATCAGGAAGGACAACGACCGTTAATTTTAGTCTATAGCGGACAACATTACTCAGCCATACTCAGTGGGACAAGATGTAAATTCTCAGAGGATATACCTATGGAGGATAACAGTGACGATGAAGAGTATGATGATGACCGATCTTGTCATAGTAATATGGACCAAGATTGGGTAGATGGCGAAAGATTGCGAGAAGCGCCTTCCCAACAGGAACAGATTCCGATTCGAGATGATAATGTCGGATTGAACTCGCCAGCTTCTGCCCAGGAATTAGCACTTAGTCCGAATGGATCCATCACCAGTTATGGAAATCAATCACCCTGGGATCCTGATGATTGGGACGGGAATTATGCAGATCTCCTACAGAGATTAACTGGACCCACTATTCACCATGGTCTGAAGTGTGAGATTACTCAGATAATAATGTCGAAAGATCCCCGGATGACCGAATTATTGCACTTTTTATCGGATACAGTAATGAAGCTATTATTACCGGAACAAAAGCGTTTGCTACAAGCTGACTAATCTGACCAGGATACTTGCACAAATTGCAACAGGAGTACCAAATTTCAAAACCGATACTTCAACAATGGTATGAGCGCGTGTGGTGGGACCACACCTCGGAACAAGAACAATTACGGATTTCAGTTAGCGCAGCTTCAGATTCGGAGTATAAGGAATCAGATCACTCAGAGAGTTCGCAGGATACAAATCAATCCGAAACACGTGACACCCCAATGTCGAAGCGAATATGTCTTAGAGATAACAACGAGGAGGAGGCGGAATCAATGGAGATTGTACCGGTACAAAGGGAATTATTTGATGAAATGATGAAATGTGATTCCGAACCTAATATTATGACTATGACAATGGCCGAGTTCAAGGTGGCGTGGAATCAATTATTGTTACATTGGGAGGAATAAACAGGGATTCCATTCCCTGTACTCAGTTCAACATAGACGCTCTGGATGAAAGCCGCACAGTTGGAAGCTAATAGATTACTTCGCTTACTGAAAGTGGTACCAGGATCTTACTACATATTGGATAGGGTTCATGGAAGAGTGTTAGTGGAACTCACTAAAACTTGGCGGGAACAATGTTGGATTGCAGTAGTGGAGGCAGGAAAAAGGGAAGGCCTGCTAGATATCTCAGGAGAGTGGTTTTTAGAATGGGAAAAACGATTCAACGTGATGAAAAGTTCAGCACAAAAAATTGCGATTATGAACAGTTCGCAGGAATGTGCGCGGCTTAGGAAGATTCAATTCGGGGAAATGCAGTGTTAAAGTTATTGGTTCCTCGACAAGTGCCGATTCTAGCGACCATGCTTCTCAGCGCGCATCTTTTCGCGGAGCAGATTGCCGCTCTATTAGGAGAAAATTATCAATCAGCAGACACAATTTTGTGTCTATTACAGCGACATCTTCACCTAGTGGATACGAAGACAGATTATGCGGCTCAGATGAGTGAGATAACAAATGGAGTGACAGGGGCTTGGAAGGATATGTTCACATTCATGCACTCAGATGGTATCATCCAACTAGTGGGGAACAAAGCAGTTAAAGCTATTGAATCAGACCAAGATGGTCAGAGTCGATACTAAGGGCACCGCAGTAGGGAAGACATCACTTTCGACATACTATAACATGAAAACATTAGATATTTTCACGACACATCGACTAATGAGAGATTTAGAGTTTAAGCCATTATCGGGCACGGAATCATCCAAGTCAACCAAGTTGACAAGCGTTTTTCTAAGCCAAAATGTCAGGGGATCTGCAAAAAAAGACATGGATGCCTGGTTTAATGCGCGGAGATGGGGTAATTCAAATTATGTGGTACACATCATTCTGCGTCAAGAAACACACATAGCATCGTTAGCAGAAAGAGATGAAGTGTCACGAAAATGGGCGTCTCTTTGGGGAAATCAGGGCCGGAAAAAGACACTTTCCTACTGGAGCGTATATACCACTAAACCAGGGGGTGTTGCAATCTTGGATACCCCGGCTGTAGCGGACCAAGTTGTTCCGTGGAAACAAACGTTATGGACAGATAGATTTGTAGTGGGCAAGTGGAATGATGCTGTAGTGATTAATGTTTACGGTCCGTCCAGTGATTTTAAAAGTCGAGAATTATTTTTTGGAGCTTTACGGACGATTTTCGAACGAAACCTAAAAATTGTATTTTGGGGGGAGACTTTAATTGTGTCGATTCACCGGCTTTAGATCGACTTGGTGGCACGCGTACAATGCGTCCAGAGAGCAAGGCTTTGGCGAGACTATTAAGGGAAGGGGGATTACGGGACGCTCGGATTTTAATGATGCCTGTCATAGACGAGATAACCATAGACCCATCGGACCATTATACATATTGGCGAGGGAACCAAGCCAGTCGGACCGATCGCTTTTATGTCTCGGACAACTGGTAAAAATTGGGTAGTCTGTGTGGAGGTAGAAGCCCCACCAGTTTTTTCAGACCATAACCAGGTGTATTTATGTTTAAAAGATCCGAGTGTATCACAGACTCATATGACGAATAGGCGCATGCCCTATCCGTTTTATGGATCTAATAATGATCAAACCCATTCACTATTACGGATTCCATATAAAATTTAACGGATTTCCAACTGCGAATCTATATATTAAATGTTTCTAACCTTGATAAATGCTTCCGGCATCCGATCATCAATTAGAATACCTTTATGAAATGATGATCATATTTTTTAAAATCATAATTTCACTAACGCTAATAATTAATTCCCATCATATTAAATATGCTTTTAGCTAACATTGATTTTCCATGGACCGAGAACGGAAAATCATGTTATAAAAATAGATACATACTATTTTTTATCATTTTTATTTTTGCTATTTTCTGATAATTGGATCAAAATTTTCATTAGAAATACATTTTGTTCTATTATTTGTTTTATCGTATTACAAGATACAACAGTCAAAACAATGATGAACCCAGTTGGGATACTAGAGTGGATATGTATCGTGACATAATTTTTCAAATCCGGAAGAAAGTGACTAGATGTAGGAAACGACGCCTGCATCATCTTCAAAGAATGGTTCAAGACCACGCGAAGTCCAGGCAACATTTAGTTTCAGCCTTATCTGGAATCTTACATAAAGAACGTTCGTTTCGACGGGGTTTTCGGCTACATAGATCCTCTTCTGATGTACGATGGTTGTTCAAACGGGCCTCCGTCTGGGAACGTGACCAAACGGTCACCAAAATTGATGCGATTTCGGGCCCTCCATTCCCAGCCTCCTTATCCATACCGGATAAATTCGCAGCCACCGGGCGCCCTATCATGGGATGTAGCCACCGTACAGATCCAAGTGATAAATTACGAGACGGAATGGCACACTTTATGACGATACCTGATCATCGCAAGGTAACCACAGCTCCAAATTCAGCCCTTCTTGCGCACATATAGGAGGAAGATGTACAATGGGCAATAAAATGTCTAGATCGACGAAAGGCAGCCGGTCAGGACGGTCTAGGATATGATTTTTATAAAGATTTTGGGACGTGTTAGTGTAACCCTTGACGAGGCTGTTTAATTCTAAACTGGAGGGAGGTCAACCACCTAGATCCTTTTTAAAGGCAGTAGTGATTCCATTACGGAAGAAGGGCGACTCAAATAATGCCCTTGATTACCGCCCAATTTCGTTGTTGACAACCGGATACAAGTTGTTCGCAAAAATATTGGCCAGACGTTTACAGGCTTTCCTAGGCCAATTAATTGGTGACACTCAGCAGGGGTTTGTCTCCGGTCGTCGTATGGATAAGGCAGTCATTATGATGAAAGCAACATTTGAAACATATAGAAGAAAAAAGAACGAATCTGCAGCCAAGAGTGCCGGAATTTTATTTTTGGACTTCAGTAAAGCTTATGACACTGTTGATCGAAAATATTTACTGCACGTCTTACATGTCTTTGGTTTCTCAGATCCATTTGTGGATTTAATGGATCGAATACATGCGGGAACTACGGCGGAATTTTTGGCTAAAATTCGATTTTCGGATCCGCTCCAAGTCAAATCAGGGATTCGACAGGGGTGTCCCTTGGCGCCCCTGTTGTTCATCTTAGCGGTCGAACCATTGGCGTTAGCCATGCTTCAAGAAGAAAGGATTGCGGGGATTCAACCTCTACATAAGGATAGTTCCATCCAGCATCGTTTCTCTGCGTTCGTCGACGATTCCACGATATTTGTCCAACACGCAGAACAGGTATGGACGTAGTTCGTCGCTTCGGAGATCTTTCTGGTCTACAGGTACAGCCGGCTAAAAGCAAATTTGTTTTCCTAAATACGAAATTTGTATCAGAAAAATGGTACAAGATACCGGTTTTACCGGAAGGGGAAACAATTCGATATCTTGGTTATTTCTTTGGGTGGACTACTTTTCCAACGGTTAACTGGGCACTACGGATCAGAAATGTACAGAGGAGGTTGGCAACGGCAACAGAATGCGGAACAGCTTTTATGGAACGAGTCCAATTGTTTAATGTTATTGGAATACCATTCATTCTATTCACAGCGCGAATGTTTGAACCCACAGCCGAGGTGATGCGAGAGCTGGTAAACATTCAGAATGCATTTTTATGGCGTAATAGCACTACGAGTGAAGGCGGGAGACATAAGATATCGCCCACGTTACTCTTCACACCATACGCGGCAGGGGGAGTGGGACTGATATCTGTTCCAGTGGCTATTAAGATTCAACGTCGAAAGCTAGCCTGTCAGTGGCTCATTGCGGCGAGAGATAGCTATCAGCAGGCGTGGTTAGATCTGGCAGGAATAGGAGCTGATATCCATTCGGGCCAGTTACTAACCCCTGTGAAAGGTTTTAAAGTTTGTAAAGCAGGCGCAATTGTGGAGCCAGGTCCGATACCGACAGTAGCGAGAGAAGTGAAGGAATGGCTTGGGTCAAAAATGGGCTAGTTGGAGAAGTTAGAAGGTTTTACTCGAGAGGAGTTACCGCGGGTAATAACTTCAATGGAACTTAATCTAGGGATGAAAGGTTTGGCTTTAAAACCAAAGGATGGGTTACGATCCATGTCGACATAGACACATGCCAATATCATGATATACTTCCCACATCAACTATTCCTTTTGGGGGACATAAGGTTGGGATTCAAACCCATGGATACGGGAGGAGAAGGCGCCGATGTTATCTCCCAAGAAATATTATCGTATTCCAACGGTATCCATCAGTGATTTGAGAATACTACGACTAACGAATAATACTTTTATGTGGCAGGTGCAAGGGGTAGATGGGAATTCCCATACTTGTGAAAAATAGGTCGCTGGTTATGCTCAATTATTATCGCGTCCCCTAAAGTGGAGATATGCCATTATTTGGGAGAACGGCCCCCAATTCGTTTCTGGAGAACATGTTTGGAGATGCTTACGTGGAATGTTGTAGCACCAAGCAGAATGCGATTATACGGTCGGAGCACAGAAGCCACTGTGCTCTTAGAGCAGAAAGCAGATGTGATTATATGGGAAATTTTGTCCAGTGACCTGGAGATTAATGGTGCGAACGAACAGATTGTGGGAAAGTTAGTCGTTTTTCATCCGCACCCAGATATTCATCTTATCGGCTGGATTGTGGAGGACACACACCAATACGAAGGATATGGTCGAATTTCCGTCGTTCATTTCGGAAGCTTTACTTTCATGGAGTGGCGCCATAATTGAAACCTATTTTAGCGAAATGGAAGAATCAAGGCATTTCGAGTCGCTGGTGGAATGATATCCAAGATGTTGACCTCAATCAGGTATGGGAACATAATAACTTGTTGACTAATTATCAAGTTTGGGTGCAATATCGAGTTATCACTATGCCATTGAACACCTTCTACACCCGAAGCGAAGCAGATAGGCGATGTGCCTTAGATACAGGATGCACGAGTCTCCGCACAGACATATGTCATATCCTGTGGGAGTGCCCGCGAGCTCAAGCCTTAAGGAGACGATTATTGCAACACTGGCGTTGAAAGACGATCACTGATTCAAGCTTGGATTATTTTCAGACTGCAATTGTAACTAGGTGCGCCCTACCGGTAGGTATTGGGATAAAGAAGGCGATGATGACGCAGTACGGATGGTATGATGAAACTTATACCGAAGTTTTCCATCGATTATGGAAGGGTATTTGTGGAATTGGGATGGCGTGGCTATGGCAATTGCGCAATCAAACCATTTTCCATAGGATAGTGAAAGAGGCATATGAACATCTGGAATTTGTATGGAATCAAGTCCGAGCTCACGTTGAAGCAGTAGCTGAATACGAATCCAAGGTTTATGCGTTGCGAGAAGAGGGGATCCGACTGAAATTAGTTCACAGTGCATTTTCACCCATTTACCAGCACCAGACCCAGACTATAGTAACACCTCCCATGATCACAGTTACCTGTCCAGAGAAGTTAACTTATCCGTCAAGCCTGAGCCTAGACTGCATTCTAGATTAGACATGTTTATAGTAGCTAATAGCTTAGACTAATTAGACTACATTTTACTACTACCTTCCATCGGTTTGAAAAGTACCAAAAACTTCACGTAATATTTTTCTATTTTAGCTAATGTTATTAGTGTACCTACCGTAAAACACGGATTAAGTGGGACACACGGAACAACTGGGACACGACAATTTGATGCTCCACCTTCACATCAAAGGAGATATAGTTCTAAATTTGCGAAAATCTATAGACGCATCAGGGTTTAGGACTACAATGCAAGAAACGAATGATGCCCCTGATCCAAAGGATGACCCGGGTCTGGTTCCAGATCCGGATAATCCAGTGGAAGCAGGCATCCTGAAGCGGACTGGGGAGGCGTCAGGAAACACGGACGAGGTGGTTGCGGAATCATCAGAATCGTACAACACGGGTGATTTCGCGCCCGAAGCTGACGATCGCTCTGATACTGTAATGGAACCAGCCAAACCGGTTGTTCAACCGGTAATACTGGTACCAGCAAGAACCACTTTTGAGGAGAATGGTGGTACGAAATCAGTAATACCGGTTGTGACACCGGATTCATAGAACAAAAAACCTTCTGTGACTCAGATGAATCAAGTAGAAGAATCTGCACTAGGGAAAGGCAGAATAGACCTGGTGGCCTCCCAAGGACCGAAATGTTTGGCGCAAGCTCTGCATACGGCATTGAGCCAAGCAGTGACGACGAGGCGACGAGTGCACGCGTGGTTGGAGCTTACGCAAGACCTTTTTTCTCTGATATACGTGAGAGCACTCGGACCAGTGTCACGGCTTTCCGAAGCCGCGAAACGGCTTCCGCAGTTGAAGAGACAAGAAGTGGAGCGTTTGTTGGATTATGTTGAGCTTGTGGTTGTGGAGCCGGCGCAGGACTGGGAGGTATGGCGTAAGCAAGTTGTCGGAGAGGCTTTGGAACGAGGCTTTGCGCAACGTTCGGCTCAAACTTTGGAAAGCATCTTATGGAAACTAATTGGACAAGCGAAGGTTCAGAGGGCGGAAATGGTGCTGCCGCCGTTGAAAGGCTGGATTAATAAAGTGGCTGGCCGGAATGTGGAATAATCTGTGGATAAATTGGAGCAGAGAATCTTTTTATTCAAGACTAACATTTATTCGGCTGAGGAGATCGTACAGCTACGAAGTGTCTGTGAAAAGGACTACGGAAAATTTGTCCCGATGATGGTTTGTGAAGGGACGCAAGATGAATGACGTATAGTGCAAGGTTTGGTGGAAGGCACGATTATCGCAAAATAACTGCCTCAATTTTTGTGAAGCATTATGAAGATTGATGAACAACTGAGGCTAGTGCACACAATTCGTGCCCAAGTGGAAGGTTGTTTAGTCATGGATTTACGTGGTGAGAGCATAACCAAGGTAAGTACTAAATGCATTTAAGAAAGTATTGTAACAGCAGCGGCAACTCGAAACTCTGGTTGTGTGGCTTTGTTGAAAATGGTGGCACAAGTCAAGAACATTAGTTACGACAGTGGCAGTCATGCGCTGTACTTTTATTTTTTTACGAGGGACATGGCAAAGAAATATGAAGATGTGATTGTACCATTTCATAGGTATGATCATCGATTGCGCAATTTACATTAAGTAGTACAACCAACTGGAGGTTCAGCATGGGACACACAAGTGGATAGCAATGGAGCAATTTTCGGACACAAAGGTTTTTATTCGTGTATTATCAAGAATATTACACGTTCGGTGGACTTGTTAAAATTATCTGGGTTCTTACGGAAATTGTTGGGAAAGGAATTTCAATTGCATGATCTCAACAAGAATGACCCTTACTCGGACACGTCTACTTCGTGGGAATTAATCGTAAAATCTGACGCTTGCCCAACGGTCTTGCTGGGTATTACGAGAATACTGTGGGGGCAGACGATGTTAGCAGTGGAACACCCGCCCATGGGTGGAAGGAAACAGGGTTTACGGTGTGAAGAACTGGGACATCCGATGAGGAAATGCCCGTCATCCCTCGAAGACTTATTGAAGACCAAGTGCATACAGGTTACACTGGAAGAATTTCAGAAATTTTCAATTAAAGCGCCTACTTTCCGGAGTATGGAGGAACTTAGGGCCCAAGTGGAAGCGGTACGAGTAAGTCAACTCGAGAAGAGTTCTTCAGAGGCGAGTGATGACACGAAGGTGACAGAAATGGAACATGAGGACAAGACTGGTGGGACAACACCGGCTGAAGGGCCCAAGTCGTCTATTCGGAAAGTGAAAAATAAAGTACCACCAACAAGTGAAAGGAAGACAGGGCAAGCAGCGGTGGAATGGATAACGGTGCAACGGAAGAAGCGGAAAGATGAGGAGCAGAGACCGGAAATACTGGCCGAAGAAAAGAGGCCAGCGCGAACGCCTTTCACGTCAAGTTTACGGTCGGATATTCAACACTCGGAGACTGTGGCCGGTGGGATAAAAAGCAGTGGAAAAAGCTACTCTCACAAGGAGACTACTGCGGGTGGTGTGAAACCGGAGGGGACAAGTACAAGTAAAAGAGCGACTTCGTCGTCTAGCAAACTGGATGTAATTACCAATCTGAAACCGAGTCAATTACTAACGATGGAAAGCAAGGTGAAGGCGTATATAACGTCTGCACTGGACCAAGTGGAGAAAACAGAAGGCCCGATAAAGCCTTCTCTCCCCGTTCAATGTGAGATGGCGGGGCAAGCTGAATTGTCAACTATCGCTGAAGTCTTACGATTATTGGACCTCCAGTCTGTCCCGACACCTGCTACTGGTAATTGCCAGTAGTTTGCGGTCTGTCAGGCATTAGCGGGTTCGGCTGGATTACTAGACAAGGCGCTATTGTTGGAGGAAATGGCGAGAAAACGTAAAGAAGGGTGCCGGGCGTTGATGGACTATGATGTCAAGCCCCCTCCGGGCGGGAGGAATCCAACGTTAATTGAATTGGGCAAGGGATATCGTAGGATTTCCCCAAAAGAATCCAAACGACTTTTTTTAGTATTTACTGGAATTCTCGGAAAGTGGATCAGGGGTGATGGAAACCATACCCAGAAATGTGTGGGGATGTAATGATACCCTCAAGACGGTGAGCACATTACTGCAACGTGACATTTTTGTACTCAGTCACCTTCCTGGAGTTAAAGTACCTAGAGTTCAATACTATACTCCGGAAACGCGGCGATTCCAGGCCAAGACATATCAAATGAGTGGGGAGTACCTCATGATGGTAAAAGATTTTTATGCAAAAATATGGACATATCTGACGTCACCTGACTCATAGTCACGAGATAATAAACGGCCCATAATTTTACAAAATGGGGGCCAACACTATTCCGCACTTTTGACTGGGAGACGGGGACCTTCCGAAGAGGATGTGAACATGGAAAATAGCAGTGACGACGAAGATTATGATGATGATAAAAACCAGTTTCCGGAAGACAAGTCATCGCGCATTCCTCCAGCGAAGATGCAGAGACCAGTAACACGTCCGATCATGTCGATAGTGGTGAAGACTCCGTATCGGCGTTAAGCTACCAATCGCCATGGGATCCCGACGACTGGGATGGAAATTTCGACGAGTTGATACGAAGGTTAGAAGGATCAACGATTCATCATGGATTAAAGTGCGAAATTACAGATATTATCATGACGAAGGACTCCAGGATGTGTGAACCTACACTTTCTGACAGACACGGCACGAAAGTTATCCTTACCAGAACAGGAACAATTGTTGGCGGCGGACATAACGGATGTGGAAATTCGGAAGCGATTTCTCCAACAGTACCAAATTTCCGAACCGATCCTGAATCAATGGATCTCGAAGATGTGGCAGGACCTTCAACCGGAGCAGGAATGCCTGATCATATCGGACGGTTCATCTTCTGGATCGGAATATAAACCGTCGGACGTCTCTCAAAGTTCTCAAGAAACAGCAGAATCTGAAGGTGACGCAAGTCCAACAACCAAACGAGTATGTCGCCGGGAATCGCCGGAAGTGCGGACTGAGCCAATGGAAGTTGTACCAGTTGCAAGAGAATTGATTGATGATTTCGAAGCTTGTAACTCTGATACGGTGATGGACACGATTACATTGGATAAATCCAAGATTGCCTGGCACACGTTACTCCCACATTGGGAAGAACAAACGGGTATTCCGTTCCCGTTGGTTAGTTCAACCAAGACTCTGTGGATCAAAGCAGCACAAGCAGACTCGAATCGTCTTCTTCATATGATTAAGGACGTACCCGGTGCTCATTTTATTCTAGATGGAGTGCACTCGAGTGTTCTCATGGAACTGACCAAGCACTGGCGGGAACAGTGCTGGCTAGCAGTAATAGAAGCGGGAAAACGGGAAGGTCTCGCGGACATTCCAAGAGCATGGTTGGAGGCATGGGAACACCGCTTCTTAGTCGGGGCAGCGTACGGCGATCCTCAACAGTTCGCAAGAATGGTCTAGGTTACGTAAGATCAACTATGGCGGAAATGAAATTTTACAACATCTTGCACCAAGGCAAGTGCTTCACCTAGCGGCAGGGATGATATGTGCACATGTGCTCGCGAAACACATAGCAGCGTTACTTGGAGTTGACTATAATCCAACGGATACAATTTTAACTTTGCTTCAACGTCATCTCGAACTAGTCCGAAGCCGTTCAACTTACGCCGCCGTCATTGGAGGAACTGACAAAGGGAATCCGGAAGCCTGGAAGGAGGTGTTTGAATTCTTTCAGACACGACGAAATTTACAATTGGCGAATGGTGAAGAAAACCTGAATAACGAGTCGGGCCCTGGTGTACTAAGGGCACCGCATTGGATAGACATGCCAATCACTCCCACTTCAAGCTTAATTCAATGGATATTTATACGAAATATCATTTATTACGTGATATGGAATATGTTTCGGACAATAATAAAGATGGGTATATCCACAGACAAAGTTCGCATTCATTTATCAGTCAGAATGTCCGAGGTTTTGCGCATAAAGATGTAATTACGTGGATGTCAGTGTGGAAGAGAGGTTACCCTGACCTTCCAGCCCAGTTCATCCTACTCCAAGAAACCCATGTCACAACATTTGAGGAATATCAAGAGGTGGCAAAACATTGAGCCTTATTATGGGGGTTGGTGGATAAGTACCGGGCTCTTTCTTATTGGAGCATTTTCCTTAAAAAAGGGGAGGAGTGGCGATACTATTGATCCCTTCTATTGCAGAAAATGTTATTTCATGGAAGCGAGAATATTGGTCCAATCGACTCATGGTGCTTAAATGGAATGATACCATAATACTGAATATTTATGGACCATCTAGTGACTCCATGAAACGTGAACATTTCTTTAATGGAGTGCGTCAAATATTCCTGCGGAAACCAAGACTGTGTATTATGGGTGGAGACTTCAATTGTGTGGATAACCCAGCCTTGGATAGACTAGGCGGTACTAGATCGACGCGGCCAGCGAGTGGTGCTTTGCAGAGAATCTTAAAGAGTGGCACTTGTGGGACGCAAGATCTTTGATGGTGTCTCCACTGGAAGAGTCACACCTAGATCTGCATGAGCATTTTTTCTACTGGCGTGGAAATCAGGCGAGTCGGCTAGATCGTTTTTACGTGTCAGGAGACTGGAAAAACTGGGTAGTTTGAATGGCAGTTGCGGCCCCACCACTTCATACTGATCACAATCAGGTATATCTTTATTTCAAAGATCCGAGAGTGTCCCGAACTATGACTGCGATCCGAAGAATGCATTACCCGTTTCCGGGGTCTCAGAAGGAGGAGATTCGGGATACGATTGTGGAGCGTTTATCGACCAAAAAGGCTTGCTCTTTGGCACTAACTAATTGGGATAACCGGATCGATTGATGTCGAAATATCCTATATAAAGTGCGAAATCAATAGCTAGGAGTCGAAAGAAGCATGTACATCAGTTACGGAGATCGATGAGTGAATGTGCTACAATGAGGAAACACATCATTCATGCTATTTCGGAATCATTACAGACAGAACGGGTGATTCGGCGTGGTTTTCGTTTACATAGGTCTGCAGCCGATGTAAGGTGGCTTTTTAAACGGGCTTCGGTCTGGAAGAGAGACCAAACGGTCACGAAGATAGTGGCTACCTCTGACCTAGTGTTCGCGTATGATTTGTCTATTCCAAATAAGTTTGCAGCGACGTGGAAACGGATTCTGGGATGTAGTCATCGAGCTGTAGGAAGTCAGCAGCTGCCTGCAAAACTACAACACTTTATGAACATACCGGAAGCGAATAAAGTCTCGGATTTGAAAAATATGGAATTAATGTCGGAGGTTTTGAAGAAAGATGTTGAGTGGGTTATCAAGAGTATTGAGCGTAGGAAGGCTGCGGGGCAAGACGGAATTGGTAACGACTTCTATAAGGACTATACCTCCATTCTTTTGGAACCCCTAACAACTATGTTCAATGAGATCTTAAAAGGAGGGGATCCTCCTCGCCTTTTCTGAAAGCAGTCGTAATTCCACTGCGGAAAAAAGGCGATTCAAGTAACGCTTTAGATTACAGGCCAAAATCACTACTAACGACGAGTTATAAACTGTTTGCCAAAATCATAGCTCGACGTTTACAGAAGTTTCTGGGAAATCTTATCGGCGATACCCAACAGGGATTTGTCTCAGGTCGCAGGATGGATAAGGCGGTGATTCTCATGAAGGCTGTCTTCAAGAAATATAAGATGATCAAGAAAGTGTCAGCTGCAGAGAGTGCGGGGGTCCTGTTCTTATCCTTCAGCAAAGCGTACGATACAGTGGACAGGAAATATCTTTTTTCAGTTTTGCGATTATTTGGATTTTCGATAGAATTTGTTGCTTTAATGACTCGGCTGCACATGGGGACGTCAGCGGAATTTCTTGTAAACAACCAATATTCAGACTCCATTCAGGTAAAATCAGGTATACGGCAGGGATGTCCGTTAGCGCCGTTACTCTTTATAATTGATGTAGAACCTTTCGCGTTGGCTCTGAAGCAGGAGCCGAGGTTTCAAGCGATACAACCCCTACAGGATACCACTTCGTTTCAGCATAGGTTTTCGGCCTTTGCTGACAACTCAACAGTTTTTTGAGACGCGCCGATCAGATACCGACGGTATTGGGAGTGGTCATGCGTTTTGGGGATCTGTCAGGATTAAAAATCCAACCGGCCAAAAGTAAATTTGTGTTCTTACACCCAAATTATATACCACAAAATTAGTACAGTCTACCGGTATTACAGGAGGGCGATACGATAAGATATCTAGGTTATTACTTTGGATGGGCGGATTTAGAAACAGTGAATTGGGCACTAAGACTACGTTGCGTCCAGCGGGGATTAGCGATAGCGACGACATGTGGCACGTCGGTGATGGAAAGAGTGCAACTATTTAATGTCATCGCGATACCCTCCATTCTCTTCACAGCCAGAATGTTCGCGACACCAGCGGAAGTTCTACAAGAATTGGTTAACATGCAGATGGCATTCCTATGGTGTAAGAGTACGAAGACAGAGAGAGGGAGACATAAGATTTCTCCGACGTTACTCTTCACTCCTCACGCAGTAGGTGGGGTAGAGCTAATTTCGATACCCGTGGCATTGAAGGTACAAAGATTAAAGCTAGCGTGTCAGTGGTTACTAGCGGAAACGGACTTTTACCAACAGACGAGGCTGGACCTAGTAGGGATAAAACCAGGTGAAGGAGTGGAGCATAGTTTGACGCCGGTTAAAGGGTTAACAGTCTGCCAAGCAGGACGAAGTGTCGAATCGGGTACAGTGCGCAGTTTAAAACGGAAGTCATGGAATGGTTAGGACCAAGGAGAAGTGACTGTGAGCAACTAGATGAGTATGTTTCATCAATTCTGCCCCAAGCGGTCAAGAACATGGAATCTCGGATCGGTGCACGGGGAGGGAAGCTAGTGCCAGGGGAACAGTTCGTAATCAACCTCGAGATCGATAACTACGTCTTCCATGGGAGTTTGCCGAATCACATGGTGCCTTTCTGGGGGACTTATTGTTGGGCTTTAAATCCATGGCTTCGAGAGGAAAGGACAAGGGTGTTAGTGGCGAGGAAATACGACAGGATACCACTCACAACGATAAGGACTCTACAAATACTTAGACTAACGGTTAATACGTATATGTGGCAGGTTCAAGGAGTAGATGGGAAGTCGCATACGAGGGCAAAGATAGGGCGGTGGCTATGCGCGGTGATATTAGCCTCCCCAAGAGTAGAAGTAGGACACTACATTGGGGAACAGCCTTTCGATAAGTCTATGCATCGGACCAACATTGTTAGAAGGGTTCCATTGGAAACTAGCATCCCCGGGACATATCATTGGAGAGAACAGCACACGTCCGGAACAAGTGACAGTACGTCAACAGGCAGATGGAATTCTGTGGAAGATCACACGGTGTAGTTTGGCTGACAAGGAAGCTGAGCAGGAGCTGCACAAGAAGGTAATAGTGTTCCAACCCCATCCAGCTTTACATTTAATTGGGTGGCAAGTCGATGAAAAATTCGTACTTGGATGATATGGCTGAAATTGCGCCTGTCATTTAGGCTGATGTATAATCATTAAGTGGTCCCACAGCTGCCTGCTCTTTTGGATCGGTGAAAACGAAAGTGCGCTTTAAGTGATTGGTGGGCTATGATCCAGGATGTAGAACCAGCACAGGTATGGAAACATGACAACATGCTTACTAACTATCAAGTGTGGGTACAGTTTCGAGTGGCAACCATGCAACTCAACACTTTCTACGTGAGAGAACATGGTGTCCAGCGATGTCTGATGGATGAAAGGTGTACAAGCGGGCACGATGGAGTGGAGCATATTTTCTGGGAATGTGAACGAGCTCGGGAATTCTGGCGGCGTTTCGTACAACAATGAGAAGGAGAAGCCATATCAGACACACAATTAGCCGGTTTTCAAGAAACAATAGTGACACGACGAGCCCCACCGATTGGGGAAAGTCTCAAGCGGGCGATGATGGAGAAACATGGTTTGTAACAGGGCTGCTGTTACGCGGCTTACACTGTAAGTTTGCAGTGAGGAAGCGTGCAAATTGTGTAGGACCAAATGTAATTTGGTCCTCCTTAGTTTACCTTAGATAAACTTTAATAGAAGACTAATTATTTTGTTAATTAATCTATCACTTAAATATATATATTATATATATATATACTTAAGGATGCTTGTGTGCTAGAAGGTAAGTTTAAGAGTGAATATATTTATGGTTGGTTAATAGCTAACTAGTATAATTAGATCTAGACTAATCATAGTAACATGTAGTATAAAACTGATCTAATGATATTTTTATCATTAGATGACTTGTTAGATTCGATAATATCAGAAATTGTTCTCAAGGTGGATTATGACAACTTATAATCCAATATTCACATTTCAGGTATTACGTCTGAAATTGAACTGTGATATTTCTATTTAAATATCACTTATGTAATGGCACCCCATTACATCACCCCCCACTCAAGCTGGTTGGCCAATAATATAATGTAATATTGGCCAATCGAGTGGTGGCACTTGTTGGTCATAACGATATTCTGTTATAACTCATCTTTGACCAAAAGTAAACTGATGGTCAGCAAACGCAGCGGCGCTCTTACGGGCACTGCCGATACTCTGGGAACAGACTTCACCTCTGCATCGCGTGCGGAGGTGTCGTCGAATGCCGACGCTTCGAATGTAGCGTCGAAGCGCAAGACAAATTCGAAAGACCGCTTGTCTCTCGTAGCAGACGCTGTGGAAGCAGTGTCTAAGCGAGGGCGGGAAGACGTCGCGAATGCAGCGTCTTCCGCGTCTCCACCTGCCGCAAGGCGGGTGTCCAAGAAGAAGTTCAATGACCTCTTCGGAGAGTCATCTGACTCCGAGAATGAGGGCGAGGACGATACCGTCCCTGTCAACAACTCTAGTGAGGTTAAGCCCGCTAGAACTGCTTCGCCGTTAAGTGATGGCGAAGTGGACTCTGACGCCGTCGATTACGACAGCGACAACTCAATGAAGCGGTGGTATGAGGAGCGTAGGGCTCCTCCTGGACCTCGTCATTCGCCAGGTCGTAGCGAAGACGACTTTGAGATGACAGGTGGCGCTCCACCTGCCAAGAAACATCGTGCGGGAGCGGCTTACGCCGCTTCCGATTCACTGTGTCGTGTGGAACGTCATGTTCCGTACGAAGTGGGGTTTTGGACCCCAGCATGGGCTCTTGCCTATGATAGTGGTGAGCATATGAAACGTGACTGTCAATACCCACTGTTTGACATTAATGCCCTTGACGATTGCGAGGACCTTCGCAATCGTCGTTTCGATCGTAGTACTGACGATAGACGTCGGTACTTCATCGACCTTTTCTACCAGGCTCGTCACTATACGAACCGGAAAGGGTCGAAAAATAGTAAGGATGACAAAGACGCCCTTACTCAGAGTTGGAATGCCTTTGTTGAGAATTACAACAAAGATCCCGACAGGTATGTGAAGAAGGTTCACGCAAACCGCGAGCGCTTCTTAAAGTACTCGATTTCAGGTAAAATGGAGTATGTCCATTTCACTTGTATCAAAGAGGGTTTCTCTTGTGGGGTTCCTTCGAGCATGAAATGCCCGTGTTGTCCCCCTGGAGCTCCTCGGCTGACCGAAAAGGATCTTAGAGGGTACCGAGGTTTCTCAGTACCCGCTGAAGTTAAGTGCTATGTCGATGCTCTTAAGGCATCGGAAGCTTCGCAGGCATCAGCACCTAATGTGGGCGTGCCGCCCTCATCAACACTTAGTGTTGACGCTTCTTTTGAGTTCGAGGAGAAGTATCCTTCTCGAACTCACGCAGGAGGTCAGGGGCATCCGCCCTCAACACCTCGATCGGTTCCCAAGAGTCAAACTCTTGGGAATATCCCAGCCAACGCACCAAGTACTCGGTACGCTGCCCTTCTTATAGGGAACCGAGCGCTTCGAAAGAAAGCGCTCGAGAATGTAGCGCTTGTTCCCCTGACTGTCAATCAGGGGCGGCGGGGGCTGATAATTTCCTCGGCATTGTTGTTGCGGCGCATGGTTATCAGCTCCGCAAGCTTGAGAAGCACTGTGACGCTTTGAGCGAGGACATGTGCCACTCGATGAAAACGTATCGTTATCATCGGGACCAGATTCGCGAGATTCTCGACGCGCAAGTCGTGATGCAGAAGAAGAGTGATCTTCTGATGCTCGACGTTGATCGTCTAAAGTCGGAGATCGATCGACAAAAGTCGGAGATCGATCGACAAAAGTCGGAGATGGAAACTCTCCAGGCTTCCCACCATCGGTTGGAGACCGATTACAAGTCTCTCTTGGGAGACTTGAAGAAGCACGGCATTCGCCGTGGCGATGCGTCTCGTCCGAAGACGTAGACGATCGGTATGGTTTGAGCCTCCCAACGTAAAACGTTGGATGGAGGCGCATGGCCGCGGGAATGTCTAAAGTGTAGGCATTCCCCTTAACACCTTGGACCTTAAAGGGCCCAATGAACTTAGGGAGCAACTTCCGTGTAGGGAAGTTGCTAATTGCATGTGTAGGCAGATTAGTTGTAGATAACATAACTAATTCGCCTTTTTCAAAAGAATTTGTGTTCTTCCTTCCATTCTTATCTGCATTCTGCTTCTGCTTGTCAAAAGCGGAAGCAAGCGCATCTTTTACATAGCGTATTACAGCTTGACGCTGTAACACGAATTCATCTACTGTTTTATTGGCAGTGGATGGGTTGTTTTCATTGTCAGCAGCCATTGCTGCCGACACATATTCCGCATAAGCGGTTTCGGTTTCCGAAACTGCTTGAGTTTCTTCGCAAGTTGCAGCTGCGGCTGCGCATCGACTCGCTTAGAATTTGAGCGGATCCCTCCCCCACTTAAATTTGGCGTACCGCCAAGTAAAGCCGGGGTTCGTGGATGCCGTAAGGCATTCACGTAGAACGGTGTATGCTTTGTAGAAGCATGCACCGAGTTGTTTATTGCAAACTCAGTGAGTGGCAAATAATCGCTCCACTACTCGAAGGCATGCGCGTATGAGCGCAGCATGTCTCCGAGAACGCGGTTAACGCGCTCAGTCTGCCCATCCGTTTCCGGATGGTCCGCGGTTGACATCTTCAACTGCGTGCCCAATAACGAGAACGTTTCTTGCCAGAAACGCCCTGTAAATCTTGGATCACGATCCGAGACTATGTTTTCCGGCATTCCGTGTAAGCGGAATACCGTGTCAACGAATATCCGCGCCGTTTGCGCAGCGGTGACATTCGCTGACACTGCAGCAAGATGAACCATCTTACTGAAACGGTCTACAAAGACCACAATGCCTGTTTTCCGACTGTGATCAGCCGGAAGACCAAAGATAAAATCCATGGAAATGGACTTCCAACACTCTGTCGGAACCGGCAGAGATTGGAGGGGAGCCTGCGCGGACTGTGCAGGCTTGACGCGTTGGCATATCTCGCAAGCGCGGACGTACTTACGTACCCATTTATACTGGTTACGCCAGTAGAAATCGCGTGCGAGAGAAGCATACGTCTTCTCTCGACCTTGATGCCCCGAAATCGGTGCATCATGGTACTCAAACAAAATTTGATGTTTAAGGTCATCGTCGTTTGGAACGTCGATGTGACTTATATCATCTTGATCGGTGCTGTAAAGCAACAGACCATCGTGCAACTTATAACGATGCATGCATGCGCGAAGGAACTCTGGAAGTTTCTTGCGCTTCCGATCAGATTGATCACTTAAGTAATCGATCAGTAGGCGAGTTTCCTCGTCTGTTTCATACGCTTGGCGTACTTGTCGCACAAGTGGCGACGACAGAGCAGTGCAACGTATTGCGTTTGCACTGGTTGCCTCGATTACGGACGGTTTCGTCTCGTAATCGGGGCGTCGTGATAGCGCATCCGCTACCACGTTCAGCTTTCCCGGTTTATACTCAACCGTGAAGTTGTATTCAGCAAAGAATGACAGCCAACGTGCCATTCTTTGAGAGATGTGCGGTGAATTCACGGCCGTGCGTAGCGACGCATGGTCCGTGTAAGCCACGAAGGGTCTATCTCCTAAGAGATAGATCCGAAACTTCGCCAGTGCATACTTCATGGCAAGGAGTTCCTTGTCATGCACCGGATAGTTGCGATTCGGCTGGGCGCAGCTGACGCGATTGGTAATAAATCACGCGATCACGATCATCGTGATCACGCTGCATCAGGGCGCAGCCGATGGCGAAATCGCTTGCGTCGCAAACGACGTGGAATGGTCGCTCGTTATCGGCGATTGACAAGACGGGAGCCTCAGTCAAGCTACGCTTGACTGCATCAAACGCATCTTGGCACTGGGTATCCCAGCGCCATTCGACATCTTTCTTTAATAATTGGGAAAGAGGTCGGATCAGACCGGCATAGTTGCACGAATACTTGTGCAAATATGTCGCCAGTCCGAGGAACTTTCGAAGTTCCTTTACGTTATTTGGCGGTGGCCATTCAACGATCACCCTGATCTTTTCTGGATCGGGGCGTACTCCATTCTTGCCTACATAGCAGCCAAGAGCGGGTATCTCAGGTGCACCAAAAGTGCACTTCTTTAAATTTGCATAGATCTTGTGCTTGCGCATAAGCTCTAACACCTGACGTAGATGTTCTTTATGAATGTCTACATCAGTTTTGTCATGTTCAGCCTTGCTATGGATGAACACATCATCAAAGTAGCTCGGCGCGAATTCTCGCACCGGGCGCAATAGATGTGTAACGCATCTGTTGAAGGTGGCAGGGGCATTTCGAAGCCCCTGCGGCATCACAAGCCACTCCCAAAGCATACCGCTTGGGGTGCTTACAGCCGTGAGAGGGATATCCTTCTCACGCATGAGGATTTGGTAGAAACCATCCCTCAGGTCGAGAGCACTGAAAACGGTGCTCCCGCTCATGCCATCGATGATGACATCCTTTCTCGGTATCGGCGTTTGCGCCGGTACTGTTGCTGCGTTCAGCTTATTGAAAGCATGAACGATTCTCCACCCACCAGTGGACTTCTTAACACAGAAGGTGGGGCTGGAGTGCGGTGAGGTAGACTCCCGCACATGTCCCGCCTTACGACGAGTTTCAAAGAACTCGTCGATGGCCTTAACTTGGTCGCGCGGCAATGGCCATTGCCGCGTGACACAGTACTTCGTGCCGGGTACGAGATCAATTTCGTGTCTCGTTCCCTTATCCTTGGGGAGCTCACAAGGTACTTCTTCTGGGAATACGTCGGCGTATTCCCAAAGTACTTCGTAGTACGGAGAAGTCGCCTTAAGCGACTCCCAGCTCTGCGCTTCAAAGCGCTGAACTTTGGTTTGATCACTGGGAACGAGTTCGTTCTCAGCGTTCTTTCCATTGGAAACGGGTTCGTTCCCGATGGCTTCTAATTGCAAAGTGGATATTCGCTCGCGAATATCCACAACCTCATCAGATGCGACAATGACGCAGATCTGTTCAATCTGATCATTTCGCAAGTTCTTTACGAACTTCTTCCAGCTCAAAGCTGGAAGGGCCATCATCTCTGAACTTAGGTTCGGAGGGTTGTCAAGTGTGAGAGACTGGGTAGCTAATCCGGTCTCTGTCTGCGTCAGGACGTTGATCGTCTCGACGGACACAGCTGCGAGATCAGACGCACTTGTCCGATCTGTAGCACGGTGATCATCACTCGTGCACAAGGCCTTCTCTTCATGGTGACCACTGTCTACCATGGTGTTCATGCACTCTCGACTGTTCTTAGTCGTGAGTTCTTTATTTTCGACACGGAAGACATTTGCTTCCGTGACGGTTTCATTCTTTTCAGGGTGGGTGTTTCCCACCGCGTGTGCATTCTCTATACCACGACCGTCATCGGTCGTAGTAGCAACTTCAACACGCCCGTGGCGCGCACATTACTGACACGCAACGACTCGTTCGTCGCGCGTTCGCGTCCCTCTGGACTCTGATCAGCGGGTGTACTATCCGCTGACCTAGTCGGATCAGATCTGGTGGTGCCATCGCTATCCACCAGACTGTCTGACACTGCGATTGTATCATTAGATACTGCCGGATTACTCACAGGGTGATCAGATCCTGTGAGACCGCCGCAGTCGATCGACAGGTTAACCCAGTCGATCGTTGGTTGATGCTTGGACATCCAAGGGATGGCCAAGATGACATCGAACTTGTCGTCAAGATCGAGGACGATGTATTCATCCTCGAATGATAGTTCGTCTATCTCGAGGCGTGTTCGAATTACACGCTTCGGTATAGTCACGGTTGCACCTGTTGCTAACCGGACTGACAGCATGCTTCTTGGAGATTCAATCTCCTCGAAGTTCAACGACGTTAGTACTTCAGTTCTAACGAAATTGTTTGACGCTCCTGTGTCAAACAGAGCACGCATGGGGACATCGTTTCCATGTGGCCTAACTTCAAGGGTGATGAGAGGTTTCTCTTCACCCTGCACTCGTTGACAGGACATAGTCCCGTCCGGGACTATTATCCTCACATGCCCGATGTCGGCATGTGAGATAACCCGTCCAGTAGGGCACCCCGCCCCCACTGGTTGTTCACGTTTTTTGCATCAACAGAGGGTTGCCCCTGTTGATGTCGCTTGCCAGCAGACTGTCCAGTCCGCTGACTGCGTGGTGCCGGACGCGGCGCCATACATTCATGGGCATAATGGCCCATCTTCGTGCATCGATTGCAGCGAAGGAACTTCTTGTTCTTCGGTTGCCTCGGAGTTGAGGCGACCGCAACTGATAGGTCCATAGGTCCTGGACCTCCTCCGCCCGCATTATGACGCGGATTAGGGTATCTCGGGACGAAGTGTGAACTTCGTCTCGATTGGAAGTTTTGGTTGTTATTATTAACATGCTGTGTTAGCGGCACGTTAAAGTCGAAAGGTGCTTGCGCTTTCCGACTAACCCCAGCATGCGCTGCTTAGCGACGCATGCTGAACTCCTCCCGGATGCTTTGGTCTATAGCATCGCTCAGAGTCTTTGGGGGAACCCGGTAAAGACTATGCTTGATGGGACCGTCATTCAGTCCCTTCATGAAGGCTGTGACCTGCATGGCAGGAGGCACCGGTTCATATACAATATTTGATTACAAATATTGTATTTTCTGAGCGTACGCATGTAGGCTTGCCCTGCCTGAGTTCCATGAACTCTTCACGGCAGCTAAGCTCCATTTCTGGAGCTTCAAAGTTGTGCTTTAGCTCAGCTTTTAGATCCTGATACGTCAGGAACGCAGTTCCATCAGTGGATCTGCGGCTCATCGCCCATGCCCTGGCGCGACCGCCTAGGCATGTGGTGGCGAAATAGGCTTGTGAACGCGGGTCCACAATCTTCTGCGCAGTGAGGGCATCCTCTACCTCTGCGAACCACCTACGAAGAGGTTCGCCCCCTTCGCCAGTAAAGGGCGGAATCCGCGCCTTTACTACTTCAACACTCGCACTAGATGCGGGCACTGCTGTTGCTGCCGCCGTCTGGGAGCGCAACATAGCATGACGCACCTGAGGGTCGACATACATTTTCTTGAAACGGGAAACCGTCTCTAAGGCATCCTCCGAGGTCTTGCCACGGAGGAGAGTGATGATTTCGGGCCCTATGGTCCGAATCATCTCGGTCACTGTGATCCGAGCACTCGGTGACCAGCTAGGGAAGTTTTTCATAACTAGGTCATGCGCGAGCTGGCGCTCACGCTCACGTTCACTGGCTGTTGTCATCACAACCAGCGGCTCTTAAACCTTCGTTCTGCTAGTTAACTAGCGGAACGTGTCAAAAGTGGTCGTTTGGACGGACCACAAAGTGCTACCAGGTGTAACAGGGTTGCTGTTACGCGGCTTACACTGTTAGTTTGCAGTGAGGAAGCGTGCAAATTGTGTAGGACCAAATGTAATTTGGTCCTTCTTAGTTTACCTTAGATAAACTTAGATAGAAAAGTAATTAATGTATTAATTAACTATCGATTAAGTATATATATATTACTATATATACACCTAAGGGACGTGAGTGCTAGAAGGTAAGTTTAAGAGTGAATATATTTATGAGTGGTTAAGAGCTAACTAGTATAATTAGACCTAGACTAATCATAGTAACATGTAGTATAAAACTGATCTAATGATATTTTTATCATTAGATGACTTGTTAGATTCGATTATATCAGAATCTGTTCTCAAAGGTGGATTATGACAACTTATAATCCAATATTCACAATTTCAGGTATTACGACTGAAATTGAACTGTGATATTTCTATTCAAATATCACTTATGTAATGGTACCCCATTACAATGACGACGATCCCGAGTGGGTAGATGAACGTGATCTGAACTGTGGAGCTCTATTAAGAGAATTTGAACGTGATAGGGTGAGACGAAATCGATTTGGAGTGATGCAAACCCACGAAGAGGACAACCAGGAATCTCAATAGCCTGGGTTGACACATTGTGACTGATCAGCCAATATGCGATGATCGGGCAAGTGGAGATCAGGGTGGTTGGGCTGGTTTGGAGTAAACAGATACATATACACACATATAATACACAAGGACTACATCTGTATACATGAGAGCGACCGACATACAAGATGGAGACGATAATGAGACATGAACAAGAAATATGAATGTGGAACGCGAAAATCATCAAGAACTGTCGTAATATATTAGTGATTATGGAAAACGAAATAGAAGTTGGTTATCACGACGATCACAGGCCATACTTAGTGCGCAGGCGAGAAACCGCGAACCCTGGGTGATCCATGGGGCTTGATCGGAACTGGTTTCGCCAAGGCTCCTGCTGATCGGTCCAGATCAGGCAATCACGCAGCGTGGCGACCGGAGTTATATGCCCATAACCGGGATACCAATCCCCGCCGTCAGCCTTGAGTCCTCGCGATCCCGCTCGACGAACAGGTAAATGCAGCACGCCAGGAAACAGGAAAACGTCCAGATCACACTCGCCGTGCTGAATCCCGTCGACGATATAATCGCAGATCGCGGCCCAAGCAGCCCCGGCTTTGGTGCGTCGACGCTTGCGAGCATGATGGTAATGCTTGATCCACGCGTCCTTGCGCATCGTCGCCGTGATCGGGAAATGGTGAGTCGCCTCCCATATTGCTTGCACGTGTTCCTGGTAATACAAAACCAAGCGTCCCTGCAGCTCGACAAACCATAGGTGATCAGGAAACGTCAGCCCGGGCATAGGTGTCAGGAGGACATCCCAAGGTGCTGAATCGATCAGAAGCTCAATAGCGCCTCTGGTTAGCACCTTCGGTTGCCACTGCTTGTCTTTGGGCGCCGGCGATCTTGTCGGAAAGATCCAGCCTGGCGGGCGGGACCACAAGCGAGGGACGAGTTTCTGCCTCACAGCAAGAACCTGAGGCGTCAGATCCCATACCTGATCAGCACTCCAAGGTTTCCGTGTTGCCATGTGAGCAGAAGTCGGCTTGCCCTGCATGACGACGTACAGATCCATGAACCTTTGGTTCGGATTATAACTGTAATCATCCTGCCCGATCGACGATTGTTTCGCCAGGATGGAAACGCCCGTGAAATTGAGCGGTGGGGCGATCACTGCCCTATGGGCCGCTGGAGGAACGTTGGGATCAGCCAGAGCCGGTTGCTCCTCCTCAAGATCATCGTCATCCTCGTCATCCGACTCCAGCAAAGTAAAGGCCTGAGCCAACGAATTTACGCCTGAATGGATTGGCGCTTGAGTACGACGATCAGTGCTGCGCGATCGGGCCAGAACAGACAACGTCCTCTCGTCCAGATCAGTCGATTCGTCGTCCGAGTCAATCGCAAGACGTGATCGCTTGGCGGGAGCCATCTTCTTCTTTGACGAGCTGGCCTGCTTGCGCTACCCAGAATTTAAGACCGAAGGCGCTGATCTCGAAGTCGCTGGTGAACGAGATTGAGTGGACGCAGAAGCCGCTGCAGTGCTGATCACGGGCTGATCAGCACTATGGGTCGGCAAGGAAGCGACGGAAGACGCTGGTGATGGTGGGGCAGACTCTGGAGACTGTGGGGGTGTCCCAGACGGAGTAAAGGAGCTGATCAGCCCAGGAAGCCGTTGTAAGGCCGTCCGAACTGACCCCGAACCGGTGTTCGGTTTGGTCCACCTCTCCATAGTCTGCACCGCGAGGTTTTTCAGGTCGGCGTTATGCTGAAGCCAGGCGCGATCATCGAGCTCTAGGGTTTCAAGTTTAACCCGAGCAAGATTAAGTTCGTGCCGGCAATCTTCAGCTGTTTTCCGACTCTCGCACAACCTTTTCTGTATGTCGGCGCGGCCGATGCGAGAATCGGAAAGTTGCTTGACCAAGAGCTGGACCTGTTCATCCGAATAGCGAGCCTCGACTTCCCGAACTCTACGTCCTCGGCAGTGCAGATCTTGTCGTGCAGCAGCTGATCACGGTCGAGACGGTGATTGTAATGGGGTACCATTACATAGTGATATTTGAATAGAAATATCACAGTTCAATTTCAGTCGTAATACCTGAAATGTGAATATTGGATTATAAGTTGTCATAATCCACTTTGAGAACAGATTCTGATATAATCGAATCTAACAAGTCATCTAATGATAAAAATATCATTAGATCAGTTTTATACTACATGTTACTATGATTAGTCTAGGTCTAATTATACTAGTTAGCTCTTAACCAACCATAAATATATTCACTCTTAAACTTACCTTCTAGCACTCACGTCTCTTAGGTGTATATATAGAAATATATATACTTAATCGATAGTTAATTAATACATTAATTACTTTTCTATCTAAGTTTATCTAAGGTAAACTAAGGAGGACCAAATTACATTTGGTCCTACACAATTTGCACGCTTCCTCACTGCAAACTAACAGTGTAAGCCGCGTAACAGCAACCCTGTTACACCTGGTAGCACTTTGTGGTCCGTCCAAACGACCACTTTTGACACGTTCCGCTAGTTAACTAGCAGAACGAAGGTTTAAGAGCCGCTGGTTGTGATGACAACAGCCAGTGAACGTGAGCGTGAGCGCCAGCTCGCGCATGACCTAGTTATGGAAAACTTCCCTAACTGGTCACCGAGTGCTCTGGTCACAGTGACCGCGATGATTCGGACCATAGGGCCCGAAATCATCACTCTCCTCCGTGGCAAGACCTCGGAGGATGCCTTAGAAACGGTTTCCCGTTTCAAGAAAATGTATGTCGACCCTCAGGTGCGTCATGCTATGTTGCGCTCCCAGACGGCGGCAGCAACAGCAGCGCCCGCATCTAGTGCGAGTGTTGAAGTAGTAAAGGCGCGGATTCCGCCCTTTACTGGCGAAGGGGGCGAACCTCTTCGTAGGTGGTTCGCAGAGGTAGAGGATGCCCTCACTGCGCAGAAGATTGTGGACCCGCGTTCACAAACTTATTTCGCCACCACATGCCTAGGCGGTCGCGCCAGGGCATGGGCGATGAGCCGCAGATCCACTGATGGAACTGCGTTCCTGACGTATCAGGATCTAAAAGCTGATCTGAAGCTCAACTTCGAAGCTCCAGAAATGGAGCTTAGCTGCCGTGAAGAGTTCATGGAACTCAGGCAGGGCAAGCTGAGCCTACATGCGTACGCTCGGAAAATACAATATTTATTATCAAATATTGTATATGAACCGGTGCCCCCTGCCATGCAGGCCACCGCCTTCATGAAGGGACTGAATGACGGTCCCATCAAGCAGAGTCTTTACCGGGTTCCCCCAAAGACTCTGAGCGATGCTATAGACCAAAGCATCCGGGAGGAGTTCAGCATGCGTCACTCAGCAGCGCATGCTGGGGTTAGTCGGAAAGCGCAAGCACCTTTCGACTTTAACATGCCGCTAACACAGCATGTTAATAATAACAACCAAAACTTCCAATCGAGACGAAGCTCACACTTCGTCCCGAGACACCC
>MIQA02024228.1:0-12814 GCA_001887855.2 Sclerospora graminicola
TCACTTAAAACCAATTTCGGAGCGTAATTCGTTCACGCATAGAATTCCGCCTCCATTGTAGACAGCGAAACACCATCTTGCAAATCCAGTTCAGAATCATGCCATCCATCAACACAACGCCTCCTGTTGTTGACTTGCGATCATCCTTTGATCCAACACAGTCGGAGTCGCTGTAGGCCTTGATGGTTGCGGTAGATTCATCATTTTTTGAAATTCCCTTATGTAACTTCATATGTTTGGAACCCTTCAAATATCTGGCGATCCTTTTCGCCAAATTCCAGTCAATCAGCTTAGGTTTATGTGTTCTTCTAGTTGCTTTATGCACCGCGTAAGATATGTCAGGTCTTGTGCAGCGACAGATCCATAGCAAACTTCCAACCAGCAATTGAAAAGATTTAATCGATACTTTTCCGTCTTTTGGTAAGACTTCGCTTTCGGCAAGATTCAAATCTTCGTACTCTTGACTTATTGGGACTTTCACAGGATTAGCTTCTTTCAAATCAAAGTCCTCAAGTATGCCATCGATCATTACCTCTTGGTCCAGTGTGTATCCAGTGTTTTCGTCGAACGAAACCCGCATTCCCAAGAATTTTGACATTTTTCCGAGATTTTTTATCTCCAATATCTTCATGTCTTCAAAAAATTCGTCAACCAAGCTTTCTTTATTTCCGGTTACGGGTAGGTCATAGACTCCTACGATCACCGTGTCGTGATCAGATGATCGTACGTAAAGACACATAACCGTCATGCACTGCGAAAACTTTAAATCAATCAATTTTCCATGTAACAAACGATTCCATAATCGTCCGGCTTGTTTAAGCCCGTACAATGTTTTCTAGAGATTCAACACTCGTCCTGTAGCTTGAGGGCCTTTCGAATCGTCATCCATGAGCTCCATAGCTTCGGTATATGCAGATAAATGTCATGTTCGTCCTCGTAAGGCTATACATATGCGTTCGTCCCCGTGTTTCGCAGGAACTTTCCCTTTGCATGCCAAACCAAGAATTTATTTTACTGTGTCCATTTCGATAACAACCGCGAAAGTTAGAGTGTAGTCGATTCCGAAACGCGGTTCGTTTCCGCATGCCACTAATCTTGCCTTGTAACGTTCGATATCTCCATTCTGATCCGTCTTGTAAACCTACTTGGTGTGCAATGGTGTGCGTCTCTCGATAATTTTCCATACTTTGTTGCTTTCGACCTCTTTTATAGCTGCAGTCCACTTTAATTTATTCGTACTCTTCATTGCTTGAGCGTAGTTCTTGGGGTCCACCTCGCCAACGAAATTTACCATGCCCAAGTCCGAAATTATATCTTCATCCGTCTTGATGTCTTCATTAGTTTTTGATTCCGAAGTTGTTTCTTTTACGTAGCTTCTTGTTCTATGTCGTTCGCGCTGCCACGGCGTCTTCTTTTGTGTTTTCTTGGTCTTTTCATTGCGTGGCTTATGTCGTTGCTCTTGAGCTCCTTCTAACTCTTGGTCTTCGTTTAATTCGACTTGGAACTGCCGGTTCTGCTCTTCGTCCAACGTTTCGATTTTTTTATATGCTTCGTGACGACGACTTTCTTTTCTAGCTTGAGGTAGACCTTGAAACCTTTTGTTTCAACTTTTGTTTCTTCGCTTTCCCAACAATAAGACCGATCTGTACCCTATGAGCTAGCGAGTTATTGCCCGGATTTCGGTATACTGTACACGGAGATCTAAAAGCCACTATACTTCCTAGTGGCTTTTAGATCTCCGTGTACTGTCTCCCGACTGTAGACTGTGCTTCGGCTTTTGCCCACTTAAAAACTCGATAGACGACATGTGCTTGATGTTAGCGCTTGTGGGGCTCCGATTAATGATGTACGCGGCGTATTGTACCGCGTCTCCACTAAACGCCAAGATCAGTCCACATGAAAATATCATGCATCGAGCCATGTTCATAATGGTTCGATGCATGCGTTCGGCTTTACATTACTGGATTGGTTGTCAGCTTCACTAATTTGTCTTGACACCCCAGTACTTCTGCAGAACCCGTCAGGTTCTTGTACTCTGCACCTCCATCGGTTCGTAGAATATGAACCTTGCAATCAAACTGTCTTTCAAAAAATACCAGGAAGTGTTCAAACTTCTTTGCCGCAATATTCTTTCTTTTCGCGAGAAATACACGTAGTTCGACTTGAAATCCGCGAAGTTGATCATGTATCTGTTTCTGAACCTATCTCTCGGAGTTATTGGCCCCTTGAGGTCGGAACAAATCACGCCCCTGATACGGTCCGTTTGGGCATTGTCGCCGCTATCCTTTTTGGACCTTTCGTATCCGAGTACCAAGCCTCATTGAGTTATTGAAACCGAACTCGTCCATATTGATCCGTGAATTCTCCAATTTCTCCATTCGTTCAGCTAGTCCTCGAACCAACTTCAGTATTTCTGCTCCTTCTGCACCCAAACCTGCGTCCTTTTTCTCCTCACGGGCTATCACTGTCGACAACATTGTGGCCTTTTGGCTCATAACCTGTTCAAAAGTATCATTTCTATGTTGCAGTAGGAACTTATGCTTTAGCCAAGTTGTAGTCGATAATTCAGCAATTAACTTGAATAAACTTGCACTTGATCGTTGAATCTTATGCCTTACTATATCAAGGTATAGCAGTCGACGTAGCTACCAAGTCAGACGTAGTCGCGTAGATTGAACACAGGGACTTAGTTAATAAAATGTGTATTAAGAAGTGATTAAGTTGCTACCTTATCAATATGCATGCGAAGTGTCGAGACTTACGAGACAAAGTGCAAGTAGTTTTTTGAAACCTACACTATACTTACCCCAAAATAAAGTCGGTTATGGTCCGAATTCATTTCACCCAACTTTACTCCAAATATAGTGATGTACCGTAAATCTTCCAAAAGAGCGCTCCAGTAGTAGTACCGTAATAGCCATCATTATGTAACTAACATAACAATAATAATTTGATGTTACCGTAATACTTCACTTTTTAACAGTATTTTTAGATCCGGAATAGCTCACCGGAAATAGTATCAACGTAGAAATAAACAAATACTTCTAAATTTGCGATACAGCCCCTATCTAGCATAGGGTTTAGGGCTACCATTACTGAAACAACGGATACCATATCCAAGCCAGCTGATGACCCCGGACCCGGGGTCGAGCACAGAGAAGTACAACCCGACGGGTTGAACAAATACCATAGGGATGACTCGGGAGAGACTTCTTCATCGCAAGATAATGTAGGGAAGAGCCAGTCCGAGTAGGAGCACAGTTTGTCGATATCAACGGCCAGCAGAATATCGACAGCCGATTCGCATACCGGTGATAATATCAGTACCAAAGTACCAGAACCGAGTACCGAAATCCAATCACTGGTACAAAGTACCGTAACTGTACAAGGTACCGATATATTACCGGGGGTCCAACCTAGTACACCACAAATTACTCCCACTTCCAATTTAGCGGACAAGGGGGTACTGAATAAGGGCAGTACCGGGATAGATATTGGCACAGTGCTGAACCCTGAGGCACTGGCCGTGGCGCTTAAAACAGTGTTACGGCTTGCTACAAACACACGCCCTCGGGTCCAAGCATGGATGGAACTAATGCAGGACCTATTTGTCGTAATCTATGTAAAAGTGAAGGGACCATTATCGCGTTTGTCAGATGCGGCAAAACATCTTCCGATCTTAAAACCTGTGGAATGGGAGCGTTTACTCGATTACTTTGAGATTATTCTTATGGAAAACGGTAATGAATGGACGGTCTGGAGACACAAAGTTGTTGGAGCAAATCCTTGTGATGAACGCTGAGCCACTAGCTGCAGTAGTGGCTCAGCGTTCATCACAAGGATTTGAAAATATTCTGTGGAAAAATATCGGTCAAGAGCATGTTAAAAAGGCTGACATGATTCCGCCTGTTTTACAAGGATTGGCTACAAAAGTGGCTGGGCCAAGTGCCGCGAAACCGGCTACGAAAAAACAACTGAGTGCGAAGATCCTCACGAAGCCGTTTCTTTTTAAACGGATGTGTAAAAATCACTCGATTGAGAGAAGTATGCGAGAAGACCTAGGAAAAGTTTGCACCGACACAATTGAGAGAAGGAACGGATGACGAGTGGAGAATTGTTCAAGGTTTGGTTGAGGGGATATCATTGCCCGCCAACTACCTCAATTTTTAAAGAGGATAATGAAAACCGATGAGCAAGTACGTCTTCTCCACACTATTAGAGCGCATTAAGTAAGTACGAAGTGCATCCAAGAGAGCATAGCAACGGCAGCATCCACTAGGACCTGCACTATGGCAGATGGTGGCACAAGTTAAAAACATTAGCTACAATGTGGGTGATCACTCCCTGTATTTTCATTTTTTCACGAGAGAAATGGCAAAAAAAGTACAGGGGTCCAGTTTCCTTTCATCGGTATGAACATTCACTACGAAATCTCCATCATGAAGAACGGTCCCCAGGGAAAACAGCGTGGGGTGCTCAAGTAGATCATACTGGGGAACAATATAGCCACAAAATGGCTTTTATTCATGCATCCTCAAGAATATTACTCGCTCCATGGATTTATTAAAGTTAACTAGTTTCCTAAGGTCTATTATTGGAATGGATTTTCAGCTTGACGATCTGGACAAGAGCGGCCCCTTCTCAGACACATCGACACTTTGGGAGCTGATTGTCGAATCTGAGGCGTGCCCATCGGCACTAGCAGGGATTAAGCGTCTAAATTGGTGTCACACCTTGATAGTTTTTGAACATCCTTCCATTATAGGACGGACCCAATGTCTCAGATGCGGAGAAACGGGGTATCAAATGCGCAAATGCACAACACCGTTAGTCGATTTACTTAAAACTAACTGTATCCAGGTTAAACCAGAGGATCTTAAAACAATTGACCATTCTGGCGGCAACTTATACTAGCATGGAGGATTTACGTCAACAAGTAGATCGCACATGGGAGCAGCAGCTGAAACAATCCAGGAAAGCGGAGTCTGCTAAGGAAGCACCTGCTGTCGACATGACGAAGCACAAGGATGATATTCCGCAACATTCTACAGAGGGGGACCCGACCAACTCAGCATGGGAAAAATGAACAGCCAGCCCGGGCGCATAGCGCACATCTTGCACGGAGTGCACCACCTGAGTGGGTGACACTGAAGCAATGGAAGAAGACTGACCCCCCCCCCAAAAAAACAAAAGACAACACCTGAGAAGAACCAAGTCAAGCAAGAATTTATCTCAAGCTTGAAAGAGGATATTCGAAAGTCTCATCGTGGGACAGAACTTTCGGGACAGAAGGAAACCAAAATCGATGTACCAAATAATCGGAACGGTCATGACAAAGTGTAGAGGATCCACAAGAAGGGCCTCGTAGTGTTAGCCCTTTGCAAAAGGGTACGGAGCAAAAAAAGCTCACGGCTAAACAACGGAAGCAGGAGAAGATTTTCAATAAGAAAACTAGCGCACTCCTCATGGTTGAAGGTCAACTTAAAGCCAAGATTTATGAATCCATTGATACCATTACTCAGGAACAAAGCCCATTGGACGTATCTCTACACCCAACCGTCCCAGACAATACTGAAAGAATGTTTAACTCGGTACGAGAGCTGATTGACTTTTTATCGCTTAAACCAGTGCGTACGCCAGCCACAGGTAACTGCCAGGTTTATGCAATCTGTCAGGCTTTGACCTCGTTGGCGTTGGACGGTGACAGAATTCCAGTACTAGAGGATTTAGCCTCAAAGATGAAAGAGGGCTGTTTAGTTCGGGCATTGATTGATTTCGATATCAAGTTCCTTCCGGGTATCCGGAAACAAACGCTACTAGGGCTAGGTCGAGCCGATCCACGAATCTCTGCGAAAGAATCGAAGCTAGCTTTTCAAGATTATCTACGGGAATTTGCACTGAGCAGTTCGAATCTTAAAGAGACAATTCTCATGTCCGCCTGGGGAAGCAACGATTCATTGTCAAGTATGAGCACCCTATTGCAGATAGATTTTTGTTCTAAGCCAAGAGGAAATGGGCACTTCACCAAGAGTGTTAATGTACACTCCTGAAACCCGGACGTTTCAAAACAAGAAATACCAAATGAGCGGGGAATACCCCATTACGACCCAAGCATTCTGTGACAAGATCAGGCACTATATAAAGGTATTTAAATCCGATGGATCTACGGCCAAGCTGCCTCTTTTATTACATTTCGGGGGGGGGCCCTCGGCCTTACTTTTTGGAAATCGAGAAATGGCCAAAGGTGATATTGATATGGGAACAAGCAGTAGCGATGAAGACTATGATGACGAGAAGGAACCCAAGGCTCCAACGAGTAACCTCTTAAAGGAGAGCTCTGCAGGTTCGAGTGCAACTCAACCTATAGAAGTCGATGTATCTATGGAGGAAGATAATAGTACAGAGGACCATTCGGAGACTCTAACGGTACACGGATTACGTCAAGACGACGACTTGCATCGAAATCCCCGTGGGACCCGGACTCGTGGGAAGGAGATTTCGATGATATCATCACTCGTCTTGAGGGCCCAACGATCCACCATGCCCTCAAGTGTGAGATTCATCAAATTATCGGAACTGGCGACCCGAGGATGAAAGAGGTCCTGCACTTTCTTACAGATACTGTCACCCAGCTGTCGCTTCCAGAGCAGGAACACCTATTAAGTGCAGACTTGGATCACTTTTCTACACGCACCTGGTTTTAACAAAAATACCAGACCTCAGAACCTATTTTGCATCAATGCTATATCAAAGTATGACAGGACTACCAGCCAGAACCCGAGACCCCGCTGCTCCCAAGTTCACAATTCTCGGGATCAGAATTTGTTCCAACGGATTCGCAAAATTCAGAGGCGATGGACATGAACGAGTCAGAGGAAAATCATTACAGCTCAAAACGAGTCTGTAGACAGGACAACATTGTGATGGAAGAGCCACGGGACGAGACCCTCCCGATCGTGCGAGAATTAATTGATGACTTCAACGATTGTGAGGAGGAAGCAAAAGATTTATCAATTACTATAGCAGATTTTACAGCCTCTTGGAACACGCTGCAACCTGAGTGGGAACGCAACACCAGTATTACTTTTCCCACTATGACCTCCACTAAAGCAGTCTGGATGAAAGCAGTGAAATTTGAAGCCACTCGACTACTCCATTTGCTTAAGGACATCCCAGGCACATATCACATACTTGAAGGTCTCCATTCAAGCGTGCTTACTGAACTTACTAAGAACTGGCGTGAACAGTGTTGGATTGCGATGGTTGAAACTGGGAAAACCCAGGGACTAGCGGATATCCCAGCCGAATGGTTTAAAACATGGGAGGACAGGTACTTACAGGTATCAACACCAGCCCAGAAACTAGCCATCCTAAATAGTCGACAGGAATGGACGCGTTTACGGAAAATGAAATATGGGGGAAGTGCTATATTACGACTGCTCTCTCCAACACAAACTGGAGTACTGTGCTCAGCGCGTTTCTTCATGCGGAACAGGTTGCAGCACTTATTGGCCTGGATCATGACCCGACGGTTTCAATTGTTACGCTGTTCCAACGTCATCTACAGGTTCGCACGACGTCGACACAATATGCGGCGTATATGGATACAATCGAACGGGGATCTAGTTTATGTTGGAAACAGCTAACTTCCTTTATGACATCGCAGCAAGTAATTATATCAGCTCAACGAAGTCAGGGTACCCGTACAAGTACCAAATTACCGGTACCATTGGACGGAGACGGTACCGATATATTGGTACAACACCGGTACTAAGGGCACCGATATGGTTAATATTATGAAAAATTCTTATTACAACCTCAACTCCTTGGACACCTATACCAAGCACCGGTTATTGCGGGACATGGAATTCGACCCAAGCCAGATACAATACCGTCCTCGAACAACTGCGGCTACTTACTTGATAATTAGTCAAAACGTGAGAGGTTTCACATCACGAGACATAAACGAATGGCTGGTAGCTTGGCGATTCGGAAATGTAGGACACCAACTTCATATTATCCTTCTCCAAGAAACACACATCACGACGAACGCGGAAAAAGTAGCGGTTGCTAAAAAATGGGCTCAAGTGTGGGGAATATACCAGTATAAAAGAAACCTGTCATATTGGACTGTTTTTGACAAGAAAAGAGGTGGGGTAGCTATTTTAGTGCGTCCGGATGTAGAACACGCCATATCCCCGTGGAAAATTACGAATTGGTCACACCGGTTCATTGCAGTGCAATGGAATGGATGTATCATTATAAACATTTATGGACCTACGGGGGACCTCAATGCCCAAGAGGATTTTTTTCATAATCTTAGGCAGATCTACCACGTTGGCTCGATAATTTAATTCTAGCCGGGGACTTTAATTATGTCGACTCACCAGCTCTGGATAGATCGAGAGGACAGCGCTCGACTAAACCAGAAAGTGCAGTCCTGTCTCGAATTGTCTCAGACTGGAACTTACACGATACAATATTACTTCTCGGTTCAGCACTAACAGAGTTGAACTTAAATCCGACCGAACATTTAACGTTCTGGAGGGGTACACAAGCGAGCTGTCTGGATAGATTTTATGTTACAGATAACTGGAGACAATGGGTGGTATGGGTTTCAGTAGACATCCCACCCGTGTACTCCGACCATAACCAGGTCATGTTACTGTTGAAGGATCCGGCGCGTATTAGGCGACCTAGAGCACAAAATCGGATAACGTATCCTTTTTAGGGGTCAAACGCGGAGGCAACTCAACTATCAATTGGTGAACAACTTTCTCAACGACCCAATATTGTCTTCGACGCCAGGACATGGGATAATCTGATTGATCATGTACGGGATGTGCTATACATTTGGAGACGGAGGCTGTCGAGATGGCGGAGACGGAGACAGCACCAACTACAAAAGACTACTCATACTAATGCATAAACCCGGCAACACATCATTACCTCCTTAGCGGAAACGTTACAGGCAGAAAGGCGGTTTCGGCGAGGTTCTCGTCTTCACAGATCGGTTGCAGACATTCGTTGGCTTTTTAAACGTCCCGCAGTTTGGGAGAAAGACCAAACTGTAACAACAATCTCATCGAATACTGATCTTCCTTTCCCGGTCAATTTGTCCATTCCAGACAGGTTTGCCATGACTTGGCAACCCATCATGGGCACATGTCATCGGACAGTGCCGGGTCACTGTCTAAAGGAAGCTGTTAACACTTTTATGCGGATACCAGATACTCGGCGAGTCACAGTAGCGCAAAATTGGGCGCTTTTATCTCCAATAACAGTAGAGGATGTGCATTCGGCTATAAAAGGCTTGGACCGTCACAAGGCCGCCGGTCGGGACGGTGTGGGAAACGATTTCTATAAAGACTTTCCGACGGTCATGGTAGATCCCTTGGTTTATGTATGCAATGATGTGTTACAAGGGGCGCCTCCCCCTCCTTCCTTCATGAAAGCGATAGTAATCCCTTTACGGAAGAAAGGTGACTCAAGTAACGCGCTTGATTACCGTCCGATATCATTACTAACGACTGGATATAAGATCTTTGCCAAGATCCTGGCTAAACGCCTCCAACAATTCTTAGGTCAGTTAATCGGAAATTCACAACAAGGATTCGTGACAGGCAGACGGCTGGATAAAGCGGTAGTCCTGATGATGTCGTCTTTCAAACGTTACCAGAGAGCACCGAAGATGGCCAATGCAAACAGTGCTGGAGTGTTATTTCTGGACTTTAGTAAAGCTTACGACACAGTGGATCGACCTTTTTTACTTACGGTGCTTTCTCTGTTTGGATTTTCTGATGACTTCGTGGAATTAATGGATAGGTTACATTCTGAAACGACCGCGGAGTTCTTAGTGATTAATACTTTCTCAGCACCAATGGATGTGGTATTCGGAATTTGTCAGGGATGCCCGCTGGCACCCCTCCTCTTCATTCTGGCAGTGGAGTCATTAGCACTAGCATTGGCTTAGGATGGTTCAATTAGAGGAATTCATCCTTTACAGAGAGAAGGCACAGTAGAACACCGTTTTACGGCGTTTGTAGATGATTCAACAGTCTTTGTCGGGCATGCGAGTATGGTCCCGGCGGTATTAAAGGTGGTCCACCGCTTTGGCGAACTGGCGGGATAAGATATCCAGCCAGCAAAAAGTAACTTTGTCTTTCTAAATTCGAATTCTGTGCCAAAAAATATGTACGGTATACCGTTAGTACCGGAGGGTGAAACAGTTCGATATCTTGGGTACCAATTTGGATGGACAGAATTAGGAACAGTTAATTGGGCAATTCGGCTACAGACAGTGAGGAGAAGATAAGCCACAGCAACAAGTTGCACAACGGCGGTAGGGGAACAGGTGCAACTGTTTAATGTCATTGCTATTCCCTCCATCCTTTTCACAGCCCGTTTTTTAACCTCCTCGGGAAGTGTTAGTACAACTACTACATTTACAAAAGATGTTTATTTGGGGCAAAACGGTACAAGGGGATCCCGGCCGACATAAGATCGCACCCGACGTTCCTGTTTACACCAAAAGGAGCTGGTGGAGTTGGACTAATTCAATACCGGTAGCCATCAAAATTCAACGTCTTAAGTTGGCCCATCACTGGCTCATATCATCTTCTGATATTTACCAGCAGGCATGGCTGGAGGTGTCAGGATTAGTACACGGAAATTTAACCCACCCGGACATTTCGCCGATCAAAGGACTCAAAAATTTACGAGCCTATGGAGATCTCCCACGAGGATCTTCCGGGGGCATAAAAAAGGAACTATTGGAATGGCTCGGACCTGATCACACCCAGTGGACAGGTTTAAAAGATTATACATGTCTCCATCTAGACGAATGTATAAGGACTATGTCAAGCAGGGTAGATTCACCCTCACACAGTGCACCGATAGGGGAATGGCTGAAGTCTCTATTTTGATTGACGAACATGCGCATCATGGAATATTAACAGATCATCTGCTCCCTTTCTGGGGTACATATACATGGGCGGAAAATCCATGGATCCCAGATTTACGAGTGCCAGAATTATCGCACCGAAAATTTGACAGAACACCTATAATGACGCTTCGAGACTTGCGAATAAAAAGGATAACTATGTCTACCTTTGCTTGGCAGGTAACAGGCATCAACGGACTCACGTAACAAGAGTCAAAATAGAAGGTTGGCTTTGTGCAATTATATTGGCTTCTCCGAAAGTGGAAGTAGGGCACTATATTGGGGAGCCCCCAGATATAGTACTATATCGGGGTCCGCACGAATTATTGAAGTACACTTGGACCTTAACGGGCCCAGGACGAATAACAGGAGTCACGGATGGGACAACACAGACATTGGCAGTAACACAACTGTCCGATGGAATTAAGTGGAAGGTAGACCTATACAATTGTGGTGAAGCGACTTATAAAATAATGTAAGGCACTTTCCAAAGGGCGCATCCTGATTGGTGGAAATAAGGGCCAAGAGTGTAGGCGCCGGATAGTCGCCGCCGATGAAGTCTACAAGCGGCCAGGTGGCGCCAGGCTGGAAACCAAGTCGGCGGACCTGACAAGGGGCGAGGATAGTCGGATAAGCGGGCTGAGCAGACGGAAGGACTATGGAGGTTTGACGGCCGAGGCGCGGATGGCGGACGGCCAAGATGGCGGACTGTTTGTAAGGATGGAGAGAAGGGAGCCTTTTGAGTGAAGAGTATTGTTCTAGTGGAAGGAGTATGCACCGGGATCGTAGGAGAGACTGCCAAGGGATCGCTAGCGTCAGCGGCCGAGAGGCGCGGATGGGTGGCTATCCGGCCGAGCCGGCCGGGTACCATGTACCATTCGGACTGGTACCATATGGGTCCGGTGTACCGGCCGGGTTGGTACCATTTGGAGGTTGGTGTACCGGCCGGGCAGGTACACAAAGTCGGAGTTAGCCGGGTTGCGTTGGGTAAGGTACATGACTGGTCAGACGTGTTATTTGAGGTAGGTTACACAAAGGGAGTATTGGACATAGGATAAATCAGTATACGTTTCGCTTTCTTAGACACAAGTCACTTTATTGGTTCACGGCAGAGGGCTAACAAGGTCCCCTCTTGCTGTTATTGGTTTGCCCGGGAAGGTTAAGTTAACCCACCGGAAATCCCCTGACCGGAAGTCGCGGCGACTTCGTATACTCACCTCTAGTCGCCCGTGTTTTGAACACGGTATTAAGTATTGGGAAGTGGTGACATTTTGGCCTTCTGTGGAAGAGTGTGGAGTTGTATCTGCCTCATATACACATTTGGATTCGCCCTTCATTGTTATTGGTTCAGCTGGCAGATTGATTATTCTCGGTCCAGCCGGCACTATACAAACTTCAAGTGTCTTATTGGTTTAGCTGGCCGATCGACTATTCTCGGCCCAGCCGGCACTATACAAGTTCAAGTTATGCCAGACAGCTTCCGCCGTGCGATTCCGCCAAGGCTACCCCTATCCTAACCCTCATCTCCCTATTGACGGGATCTTACCACGATTCCCCTAGGCCCAACCAGTGAGAAGCTAACCACCCAGTACTGACGGTACACAAGGTGAGCTTTTAACATGCAACATTCGAGCAGTCGCGATCAAGCGGATGGAAGCGACCGATCCAGCCGGCCTCAAGCCGGATCGGATCATGACTCGGATGGACGGAGTACCCCCTCCGTTAGTCAGTCGTCTGGGACCCCCGTGGGTGTTCGCGTCTCAGGAAGATTTTCTGAGAGCGACTACACCACAATGGTGCGCGTGCCCGGATCTCTTGGTGAACCTGGATATCACCGCGAGTCCCTAGCGGGCGAAAGACCTAAACCTGTCA
>MIQA02024229.1:0-10262 GCA_001887855.2 Sclerospora graminicola
ATGGCTGCAAGAAGCAATCAACCATTAGAACATGTGTTAGCCCGAATGATCGGCAGTTGTCAAGTGGAGGTTGCCGTGCAGGGCGACAGTGTTTTGAAAGGATGGCTCAATAAGGTGAAAGGAAATGCCCCCGTGGTTAAATCTACTACTACAGTACCAGCAGACTACTTGTTTAATCCAGCGATTTATTCAGCGGAAAGGGCGGCACTCCTCCGGAAGATATGCGAAAGAGAATGGACCGGTAAGGATAAGAGAAAATTTCGTGAAGGAAGTCAGGACGAGTCGATTATTGTCCAAGGACTCGCAGAAGGAACCATTCTTGCAAGAATCCTTCATCAGTTTTTAAGACAAATTATGACGTCGGCGGATCGATTACGATTAGTACTAACCATAAGAGTTAGAGTTGAAGGATGTCTGGTGATGGACTTACGTGGTGAACAGGCCATTAAGACAGCCTTTCAAAGTACTAAAAGTCTACAAGAAAGTATATCTACGGCTGCAACTGCACGTGGCATGGATAATGGAAAACTTTGGGAAATGCTGTCTAAAGTGAAGTCTATCAGCTATAACCAATCGGAACATACTTTGCATTTATACTTTTTAACAAGCGTGATAAATAGCGAAGAGGTATGTGGGGGTCACAGTCCCATACCACAAGCAAGTGCATGGCCTTCGTAACATGCATGAAAAAGAGCCAGTCGCAGAGAAAGTCTGGGACAGAAAAATTGCCGGGAACGGAACAGGTATGGGGTTCCACCCGGAATATGTCATCATTGTGCGGAATGTCACGAGAAATGTTGACATCATGAAACTCCACGGATATCTGCAGACGGTTATCCAAGTAGAATTCCGGTTTGAAGAACTGGATCAAGGCAGTCCATTATCTTCCACGTCGCTAGACTGGGAAATAGTGATAGATGCAAGCGGTTGTCCCAAGCAGCTACGGGGCATTGAACGGATCATGTGGTGCGGGCTGGTGCTAACGCTAGAACATCCGGCCACAAGTGGACAAATTCACTGCATAAGGTGCGGTGGCGCAGGGCACCAAATGCGTGGCTGCCCACTTTCTACAGAACAATTGAAATCAAAAAATTGGTTTGGGGTAACAGTTGAAGAAGTAGAGCTGATCGATTCACCGGAACCAATATTCGCAAGCATGGAAGCCTTGCGGGAAGAAGTACGGGCGAATTGTCGGCAGCAGGATGAACGTCACGAAAAGCGACGACACAAGGACAAGGTGACGTGCTCGGAATAGGCATCACCGGAGGAAACAGTGGCCGATCAGCCGGTCCAAGAAGAGGCCAACGCGGCCGGGCCGTCAGGGCCACAGGAAGAACCAGCGAAGCAGGCGGATCACTCAGGTGCGTCGCTTCAAGAGGAAAAAGATAACTGGACTGCAGTTAAACGGAAAACGCGCGGCAGTGAGAAAGTAGAGGGGGATGTCTCAACCGTCAGTGCGAAGGAGAACCCGGGTCAGGGTGAACCGGTTAATGAACCGGTAAAAGACAAATCTCAAACAGGGCAGGTCATCCAACCCAGACCCAAGAAGAAACCAAATTTGTCGGAAACCCAACCCGGGTCGGGTCTGCAAACCCGGGAACAACAAAAGGCGAACAAACACCGACCACGAGTAAATCAGATGGGACGGACCGCCTCAACTCAGCTGCAGACTTGCTAACAATGAGAGTAATGCTAATGATGTGTTAACGAAATTAGGCAATGTCGTGCAGGCAAAGGAAGGACCAGTTCAATACTTTGCTTGGGAGGAGCCGGACGAACCAGCGCAAAAGAAGTACACACTACGAGAGGCGCTGGTAGCAATGGGGTTGCAGAAGGTGGCAACAGCGGCTACCGGAAACTGCCAGGCCTATAGCATAGTTCAAGCGCTCTACGATTCATCTCTCAGGGCAAACCCGAAGAATTTTGAAGAAGCGACAGCTAGTTTAAAACAAGGCTGTTCATCAAGAGGTCTCATGGATTTTCAACTTAAGTACCCCCCAGGCATTAGAAAAACAAACTCTCAGAAGTCTGGGGAGAGGATTCGACCGAATGACGGGACGTCAATCTGAAGTAGAATTCAAACGCTATCTGGAGGAATATGGCAGTAGTCCTTCAGCGTTGGAAGCTACGGTAAGTTGCAAAATGTGGGGCAGTAATGATACATTAGGGTGCATAGGCACCATGCTGCAGCGGCATATCTTCGTGCTCAGTGAAGACGAGAGGGGCAGATCAGTGGGGGCCATTCACTACGCTCCAGAGACAAGGATTGCGCAACGCAAGAAGTTCGTAACGTGCGGCGAATACCCGATGCAAATAGGGCAATGTGTAACAGCGGTCAAAGCTTTAAAGCAGGAGGCTATTCACGGGAACGGAAAAATGCCGCTGATACTACACTTTAAAGCGGCACATTACCATGCGTATACGCATGGATGGAGGTCAAAGGAAGGGCAAGCCACAGCAGAACAGGCACAAGATAGTATAGAGGACATTGACATGACGTAACCTACCAGAAGACAGTTAGTAGCGCGTCATGCATGCTCGGACGAGGTTGGAAGATCGAAAGCACCGCAATTCTTCCATAATCAAATCGAGAACCTATTAACGGCCGGGAAAACAGGTACCGAAGATATATTGTACTTTCTCATTGATACTGTTACGTATCTTTCAGCAGATAACCAAGAGGAACTCCTCCAAGTGAATCTACGGGTTTCACGAGTCCGCAGGTTCTTTGCTGATAAGTACGAAATGAGAGAAGAAGTGTTATTCAAGTGGCACCAGTATACACAAGGGCAATACCTTCTGGAAGAAGCGACAATCATACAAAAGGAAGCCACAGGCTCGCAGCAAACAGATGAAGAAATGCAGCAGGTATCAGATGAACCAAGTACGGAGACTTCAATTCAGGATGCAGAGGCTATGCTCATGCACAAAAAACGAGCTGTAGCAGAAACTTACAGCAAGGATCACGGCGCTATAGCGAAGATTGTTGCCCCAGTGCAGAGAGCTTTTTGATGAGCTTCAGGCGACATCCCCCGAGACACAAGATAGCGGGAACAAAGGACCTGAGTGGGCACGAGTCTGGAACACGATGGAGGTAGTTTGGAACCACCATCAAGAAACAGCATTCCCACATGCAGAAGCAGAAGAGAGGGTGTGGCGGCTTGCGGCAGCGAAAGAAGGGGTAGATTTTATGCAATTACTGGAGTGTTTCAGTCATCCCCACCGCATTATTGAAGGTATGAGTAGCGAAGTTATGCACATACTGACACGAAGATGGTGGACAGATTGCTGGGAACACCTAAGTGGAAACACCCAAGACGGTACGTATGGAAAGGACTTTAAATTACGAATTGGTGAATGGGCTGTAACGAGTGAACAGCAGAAGGAAGCAATAAAGCATAGTCGTGACGACTGGAATTTCATCAAGGCCAACAAGTATGGGGGTAATTTTATGTGGAGCTTATGTGCACCACATAACAAAAAGATTTTCGCATACATGGCGATATGTGCGCACATATACCACACACAAATAGCGGCGGTTCTGGGAGAAGAAGCAATGCCAAACGAGAGCATCATCCTGAAGATCACTCGCTTAGAGAAGGCACAGAAGTCCATCGACAGAATGAAGGAATTAATGCAGCGGCTGGGGGAGGAGGATGCCTCAGTGTGGCAGGATATAGCGTCATATTTTGCTACAGCGCTAACCACAGTTTCAACATCAATAGGAAGGGGGGAGCAAGGAACAGCCATAAGGGGATCATTATCAAGGGAATCTGCACCAGATCCCCTCCTAATGTACTAAGGGCACCGAGACGACAGATCCCTTCCATCAAGAAGTGCAACGCCTCACTAACTCTTTAGATGCGTATAGTCGAAGAACGATAGCGGAAATAGAGATAACGCGAGGGGATGTGGAGTGGACGACGCCAGCAGAAACCGCGTTGACTTAATTATGCATCACTACACAGAATGTGCGCGGTTTTAAGGTGCAATCGAGACACGAGTGGCTACAAGTGTGGAGGAATAAATCACGTGCAAGGAGAGCAGACTGTACGATTATTCAAGAAACGCATATTACGACAGCGGCTGACGCAGAGGAGGTGACGAGTGCGTGGGAGCGAATGTGGAATTACACTGACCCGAATAAGAGACTGGCGTACTGGAGCATATCGACAACCAAGGCATGTGGGGTGGGGATTCTTGTAACGCCGGATCACGGCAAGAGAGCGCGCCCATGGAACCGCAGCAAATGGACAGAGCGTATAATGGCGGTGGAGCTGGATAATTGGAGGATTATCAATATTTATGCTCCAGCTGATACTAACGCTAATCTAAGTTTTTTAGAGATGTAGGTGGATGGCATACAACAGATATGGGAAATGTCATATTAGCCGGTGATTTCAATTGTGTGGAAGCGCCGCAACTCGACCGTCTCGCGCCAGGAAGTGACATCAAGACTGAATGCGTGGAGCTTTCCAGATTAATAGCATCAGAAGGGTGGTATGATGCGGCGCTAGCCCAACAATCAGCGTGGGGTGCTGACCTACTAACTGCGAGTATGGAGTTTACTTTCTGGCGAGGGGAGACAGCAAGCAGACTCGATCGGATCTACATTCCAGCACACAGGTATGACTTGGTGGAACGTGTAGGTCAGGACAACCATATAACACCGATCTCGGCTGATCAGGCCTGATCAGGCCTTGCCACGTCATCTTCGGACAAACCATAGGTTATCATCACTCACACAACCTGTCACTCCACATGCCCGACTTCATTCCACATTTAATCTTCATTGCTCGGGCATAACAGGCTGATCAGGCCGTAACTTCGTGTCATGATCAACTTCAACCACTATACCATTCATAGATCGGCTGGACGCCTGCCCTTGACACGTCATGTCAACAGTTACTCTTCTCATATTACATCCACGGGAACTCCACTTAGTAACCGTAATAACGATCGTGATCGTGATCTCCATCATTCCATCAGTGTCTGAGACTGGGCTTAACGACAGTACTTGGCTGATTTCTCCACATCGTGAATATCCGTTGTCCGCCACCTTTTCCTTCTAACTGTGATCAGCCTTTTCCCACCCATCAACCGTCATATGTTGATGGGCGTTCTATCGTCACCAATCAACGGCCATGTGTGGTCCACTTCAGTCCCAATATTTTCCGATCGCTTTACCACAGCCGCCCCTGAGACTAACTGAAGCCGCGCAACGACTGCAGTTCGACTCACTCACTTTTAAACTTCCTCTCTGGCGATCACCATGGCCGACTCGAGCCGATCTTCTCTTCCTTCTTCGTCATCTTCGGCGATCGCCCCGATCGCTGCCTCGCCTTCCGTTTCCAGTTCGACTAATCCCGCGATCGCCCCGATCGCGACTTCGGCGCCGATCACGACCGGTCTCATTCGTCCAACGACGACCCTGACTTCGTATCATCCATCTTGGAGTCTTCCCGCTCAACCACTCCTCAGATCGCCCTGTCAGTTACTTGGGACAGCTCGCTCGTCTAGTGGGGGGATCTGGTCCACTCACGTTGGGGTCCATGGAAGCTTGCCGACTACGGTTGGAACTCCGAAGCGCAATTCCCAAGTTGATCTCCCTATATGATACCAATCGGGCGCTTAATGCCGAATTATTCGATCGCTGGGTCGTAATCGCTACCCTGGAACGTAATTTTGCCGATCAGGCTAGCCAGCTGTCGGCTCTCCGATTAGATCGCGACAATCTTGATCAAGATCTGCAGGACATGACAAGTCGCGTTCAAAGTTTGACCATGAAGCGTGATCAGCTGTCTAAACGCCGGTTTGGGGCTGATCAGCCCCGATCATCATCGGCATAGCGATCAGCCGAGTGATCGGGTAGTGATCGGGGCGATCAGCCCGAAATCACTTCGAAAACTCTCTGGACCACCATCACAACGACTTTGCCTGTTCACCGAGCGGAAGCGCGAGGTATCAAGGCCGACGGCGGGGAGTGGTATCCTTGTTATGGGCACCTGACTCCGATCGGCACGTTGCGTGATGTCTTGATCTTTGCCGATCACCAAGAACCCTGGCGGAACCAATACCGATCAGGCCCCATGCATCATCCGGCGTTTACGGTTTCTCGTCTGCGCACGAAGTATGGTCCGTAATTGTCGTGATAACCATCTTTCGTTTCGTTCTTTTCATAATCATCAATATATCACGACAACTTCTTGATAACTTTCACATTCCATATCCACACTTCATAACCAGGTACCAATATTGTCTCCATCTTGTATATCGATCGTTCACATGTATGCAAATGTAGTTCTCGGGCATTATATATATACATCCATTGACTCTGAACCAGCTCAACCACCTTGATCTCCACCTGTTCGACCATTTTTGGCTGATCTGTCACAATGTGTAACCCAGACTATTGAGACTCCTGTATTATCTCTTCTGTTAAGCTTTGTCGAGAGAGTGATCTGTTAGGTGGTGATCTGGTTCGCGATCTCGTCATGATCGAGATCTGGGCTGCTTCCTTTTCATCTTCCACACGAATCAGCTCAGGCAGCCTATTGATCTCCACCAGTTCTTCCAGCAATGCTTGATCAGTAACTATTGATCCAGTCTGATCACGCATGGCCATAGTGGCTAGGTGATCTGCGCTCCGATTCCAATCACGTTTCACATGTAAAAGATCATGCCTTGGCCATCCACGTAAAACTTTCATAACGCGATCGTTCAGTAGCTTCAAAAGTGGTGCTTTACAGTCGATCTCTCCAGTGATCTGCCGAATTACCAGGTTTGAATCTCCGCATATGATTACTCTTCCGATCTTTTGCTCTTGCAAGAGATCCAAACCTAGCAGCAGACCACGATATTCGGCCTCATTGACCGTGATACCTGGAGTATAATCTGAACCGGCCGATATAACAGTCCATTCAGGCAGTTTCCATAACAGCGCGCTATACGCCCCCACGCCTTTCTTCACACTCGCTGATCCGTCGAAACTTACAACGATCAGATTTTCCTCCGAGCCGACGATCGGTGGGGGTATAGTGATCGATTCACGTGGTTGCTTCCGAGGAGCCACCTCGATCAGGGCTTCATCGACTTCTGATCGGGGCGTGATGCTGGCGGCTAGTGTTCCAAGAATCTCTTCTTCGCCCTTGGTGCACTTAATGATCTCCAAAGTCCACTGAGATAACACCGCTGCCCATCGCCCCAGTCTTCCATCTAAACCACTCGCGGATAGTAACCACGCCAAACTAGATCGCTTGGATAATACCTTAATTGATCTAGTTACCAGCATAGAGTAGCAAACATCCAATACACGTAATAATGCTAGCACTTCCTTATCCACAATACCATAGTTAACTTCGTTCGGTTTTAATGTTCGGCTTGTGAACGTCACCGGGCAGTAAACTCCATCGTGATCTTGGACCAGTGCGGCCGATATTGCCCATTTACTGGCATATAGGATCACCACGGGAATCTTCTCCGGATCGAAGTGTTTCAGTATCGGCGTCGAGATCATCTTCGCCTTTAACATACTGAAGGCTACCATAGCTCGATTCATGTGGTCCTCTGACCCTGGCATCAGTTCGATCAATCAGTGATCCAGTCTTGAGATCCGTTTCAGTAACTTCAACTTCGTGATCAGTCTCAATTGGTGATCCTCCTACCCGATCACGTTCTCGTAGCCCATGATAATCAACTTCCTTCAGTTCATATAGTATAGCGGCGTAAATCGAGAAGTCCTCGATAAATCTGCTATAATAATTCAGAGATCCGAGGAAGGATTGCATGGCCTTCAGTGATCGGGGAAAAGGTAAGTTGCTGAGAGCAGCCAGATCTTTCGGGTTTGCTTCCAAGCCTTGGATCGACACGTTATGGCCGAGGTAAGCGACCTTGGGTTGACCCCAGAAACTCTTGACCACACTGATCGATAAATTCCAGCGCTCGCAGGTGTTCAGGAGTCGTTCGACCTTATCGCATAGCATATCCCATGATGTTGCTGTGACCAAGATGTCATCTATGTATGATCGCCTTCCCAGCACTGATCGGTCCTGATCTTGGTCTGGTTCACCTTCCGTAAACACATCATGTAGATCAGTGGCTTCCCGATCAGCACTGATCTGGAAATACCCATAGAGAGCATTGTCGATCAGCCTCTGATAGATCTGTGGGGCATTCTTTAATCCAAACGGCATCCGATTCCATTCAAAAAGTCCAAAAGGTGTAACGAAAGCCGAGATCTCTCGAGCGCGATCAGTCATCGAAACCACCCAGAAACCACTAGCCATATCCAGCGAACAAAACCATAAAACTTTATCCAGATCTTCTAATAAATCATTGATCAGGGGCATCGGGTAGACCATCAACTTCGTGAGGCGATTCACCATTCTATAGTCGATACACAATCGAATATCGACCCCATTCTTCTTAATCACGATCACGATCGGTGATGCCCACTGCGATGTTGATGGTCGGATGATCTTTGTACTCAGTAAACCCTTGATCAAATCGGATAACTTTTCCCGATATTGAGGTGCAACTTTACGACAACGCTGAGCGATCGGCCTCGCATTTCCCACGTCTATATCACAAACAGCTCCGAATGCGGCTGGGGGTAGGGCGTTACCTTTCCCCATCAGTAGATGGCGTCTTTTCCAGATGATCTTCTTCAGCTGATCGATCTGCTCGGGAGTGTTCACTTCGGGATCACCAACCTGTAGATCTTCCATGGTGACTTCTGGTATATTGGGCGATATTTCCGGCAAAACGGCCATCTGCTTCTCGATACCTTCAATGTACTGATCGCCACCTTCGTGTATACACACTTGCTCGTCCACCTGATCTGCCTTTTTCTGATCGGTGTCATCTTGAGTCGCTCCTTGTACGTCACTCGACTGATGGTCTACTTCAGGTTCACCTTCCTCCGTAATGACTTCGGCTGATTCATCCTCCTTTTCCTTCTCATGATCATTCTTGAACTCCTCACTGTCATTTCCGCTATCTGGGTCCGTTGTTTTCGGTGAGCCGGGCCTAATTATACTCAATATCTGTGGACCTTCTTTGACCCGGCTTTCCCCTGTCGCTTCGATCGGTGGCCTCCTGATCAGCAGCTTGGTCGGCGTAGAATATTCCGGCTTCTCAACCATAGGTGAAGTATCTTCATCCGCTAAGTCTTCGTCACTGATCAGGTCCGTGGTGTCTTGATAAGCCAGATTCTGCCATTCAATGTATCTTCGTGATCCCACTGAAACATATCCGATCTGTCGAGGTACTTTCCCTTCAGGTAACCACTTCCCTAAGATCATGTCTTCGTGGATGATCAGCGGCTGATCGGATATATTCGTGACTCTGATATAGCTTGATCGGCCGATACCTTTAACGAACGTTGGTACCCGCATTTATGCATATGTCGGTAGCGGAGATAAGTTTGAGGAAAAGAAGATAACCGACAATGCATGTTCTAATTCGAATTGCATCGATCGATGTCCGATCTACAGTCTCAGAGTGGATGAATATTCCCGATCGGACGTGATCATGGAGTTGGATCTACTGCCCGGTGAATCCCGAGGATACTGGAAGTATCACTCTCCCGACAAGTGGTTTAAACAGGCTAAAGCCAATGGAAAGATCAACAATAAAAAAGCCACTATTTTATTTGACTCTGGGGCAGAAGTCTCGATCATCGACTCCGCCTTTGCTCGTAAGGTTGGATGTCGTATAGACAGTACCCAGAGGCAAGAATGTGTTGGGATCGGCGAGAGTTCATATATGACGGAAGGACGATCACGTGTTAAGATCACCCTGGCAGGATCCCTGGTCTACTATTTTAACGCTTGGGTTGGCCGGTTAGCTGGTCAAGACGCGATACTGGGGATGGATTTTATGGTACCAGCCGGTATACGACTTGACCTTTCTCATGGAACCCTGACTCTGCCGGATGAGGTGCAGATTCAGTTATCGGGCCGACGACCTTTGTATGGTACTCATGTACGGATGTTAAAAATGGGTCAGTATGAGAACATCGGGGTGTCCCGATGAGTCGATGTCATGATTCGGTCGAGTGATCGGCAACAGAAATTGTGGTTAACCCGTGGTGTGCTTCTCTTCTTCTTCTTCGAAACGCGGTTTATCTTTGTGGGTCGGATACTCCAATTCCTGCCAATCCGGTCTCTTTAGGGGTAGGGGCGCCAGATCGCGACTTGGTCCCGATCCGGCCGGCTTCCCACTCCGGTCGTATCCGACTTCCGCTTTTCTTCCTTAATTTT
>MIQA02024230.1:0-11196 GCA_001887855.2 Sclerospora graminicola
GAGCCGATTTCCAAATCCATGACAGAAGTCTTGGGCGAAATCCGGATTGCCACTGGCCCGGACGACCAACTATCGGAGGGGGTGCTCCATCGATCCTGATCAGCATCAGAATCAGATGAATCACCAATATATGGTGACTGATCTAATCCTCCCGGTCATCTGGCCGGTCGTCATGCGCGTCAGGATCTATGTTCAACTTCATCTCACCTTGTGTACCCGTTGATCGGGGGTGGTTACACTCACTTAGGTGGACTCGGTGACGAAAACGATGATCTTGATCAGGTCGGAGGGATGACCTTCTCGAGACGGGGGGTGTCCTCGGGTGGAAATCTTCACCGGAGAACGGGTTGGGGTCGATACTTAATCAGTATCTAGGCACTGATCGGGAAAGTTCGTCCGATCAGGCCAACCAATGAGAGAGAGATAACAAGAAACCAAGAAAACGCGATCAAACCACGATCTTCCACAGTACTCCACAGACGTTATCTCCACAAAACCTTTTCCAATAGCAATAACGTGTTCCAAACACATGCGCGTTAGGGTGAGGTTCGATCACCTAAACAAACCCGTCGGGGGTCTTCCGGTAAGCCAAAATGCGTCTAAGCGCGTCTTAACCGGGAATTAAGTTGAGCAAGAGGGGACTAGTTAACCCTGTGCTCCCAATGACCACGACACGTGGCGGAGCGACTCTTTGCTTAGGGGGAAAATCAAAACCTGTTATTATATATGCAATGTCCTACACCTAGTGTACCATACACCAACCCATGTGCCTGATTTATACTTCGACCCTGTTCACTTCGTCGCACGGTTGCATAGTACCACCTTACCCCATCTTTGCTGCACCTTCAAGCTGATCTGTACCACGTCTGCCCTGATCACGGTCGGACTTCTATAGCGATCTTCAACCATCCCGATCTTTCGATAAACAACTTGGAAACCACTTGAGATCTGCCCCTCGGACACTTGTTCACTTCATATCCAACCCGGCTTAACTGAGAACTTCACCTGCCTTTGCGTCTGGACGCCGGTTTGAGGCTGATCAGCCCCGATCATGATCGGCATAGCGATCAGCCGAGTGATCGGGTAGCGATCAGGGCGATCAGCCCTAGATCACTTCGAAAACTCTCTGGGTCACCATCCCAACGACTTTGTTCGCATCATCACTTGCCTTGACTTGACATTACTCGCACGACTCGCCATTCCACATTCCCATTACATTCCACATCTGATCTTCGTATTTTGGGGCATAATCAGTTGGCTTGGCCGATTGGGCCGGAACTTCGTATCATATTCACCTTCAACATCTGCACTGTTCATAGTTCGGCCCCATAACTGTCTCTGATGTGCCACGTCATCATTGCTGCGGTATCTTAACTTGTCTCTGCCGATCTTGTCATACATCCACGTGAACTCCACTTAATAAACGTTATCCCGATCGCGATCGTGAACTTCGCTGTTCCGTTAGTATCTGGGACCGGGTGTAGTAACTGTGCTTGGCTTATTCCTTCATATCACGAGCGTCCGTTGACCACTACCTTTTCATCGTGAGCGCAATCAGCCTGTCCCACCTATCAACTGTCTCATCTTGATGGGTGTTCCATCGTCACCAATTAACGGCCATGTGTGGTCCACCTCATTCTCAACATTTTTCCAGATCGCTTTACCACAGCCGCCCCTGAGCCTAACTGCAGCCGCGCAACGACTGCAGTTCGACTCGTTCATTTCCAAATTTCCCTTTTGGCGACTACCCATGGCTGACTCGAGACGATCTTTCCTTCCTTTTCCTGCATCTTCGGCTGCGTCTTCGATCACCGACTCACCTCCCAGTTCAAGTTCAGCTGATCCAGCAACCCCCCTGATCACGACCGCGGCCACGATCACGACCAGCCTCATCAGTCCCACGACGACCCTGACTTCGTATCGTCCGCCTTGGAGTTTTCCCGCTCGGCCTTCTTCGGATCGCCCTGTCAGTTACTTGGAGCAGCTAGCTCGTCTAGTGGAGGGATCTGGTCCACTCACGCTGGGGTCCATGGAAACTAGCCGGTTGCGGTTGGGACTCCGAAGCGCAATTCCCGAGTTGGTTTCCCTATATGATACCAATCGGGCGCTTAATGCCGAGTTGTTCGACCGTCGGGTCGTCATCGGTACCCTGGAACGTGATTCTGCCGATCTGGCTAGCCAGCTGTCGGCTCTACGATTAGATCGCGACAGACTTGATCACGATTTGCAGGACATGACAAGCCGCGTCCAAAGTCTGACAATGGAGCGTGATCAGCTGGCTGCTGACCTCGCTGCTCTGCGCATCTCCAAGCTTTCGGATACCGTCACTTCTCTACAGTCGCTGATTTGTTCGCTGTCCGTTACTGTTCGCAATCAAGGTATGTTCGTCCCATTTATTTCTTCTGCGATCTGTATATGACTTTCCATGTTTGCTTCCAGACGAGCGCATCGAGGCGATGAAGAGTTCAATGGTCGAGATGGTGGGTCATTTGCAACAGATCGATGATCACCGTCTCGACCATGATCAGCTTCGTGACAAGATCCATACTGCTGATGACGTGGAGCGTCTGGAAGTCGAGATGCGCTACTCAAATGAGCAGGTCCAGCACCAGGTGAAGCAGCTTTCAGATTCACGCCTTGGCCGCGCCAACATACAGAAAAGATTGTGCGGCAGTCGGAAAGAAGCTGAAGATCGTCGCCGCGAGCTTAATCTTGCTCGGGTTAAACTTGAAACCCTAGAGCTCGATGATCGCGCCTGGATCCAACGTAACGCCGACTTGAGGAAGATTGCGGTCCAGACCATGGACAGGTGGACCGACCCGAACACCGATTCGGGGTCGCTTCGGACGGCTTTGCAACGATTTCCTGAGCTGATCAGCTCTCTTGCTCCGTCTGGGACACCGTCGCAACCTATCGAGTCTGCCCCGCCATCGCCCACGTTCTCCGTCGCTTCCTCGCCGATCCATGGTGATGATCAGCCCGTGACCAGTACTGCAGCGGCTTCTGCGTCTACTCCATCCCGTTTCCCGCTAGCCTCGAGATCAGTCTCATCGATCTTGAGTTCTGCAAAGCGTAAACGGGCAAGCTCATCGAAGAAGAAGGTGGCTCCCGCCAAGCGCTCTCGTCTTATTGTTGACTCGGACGACGAGTCGACCGATCTGGACGAAAGGACGCTATCTGCTCTGGCCCGATCACGCAGCGCTGGTAGGCGAGTTCCAGTGGCGACCCCTTCGGGCGTAACTTCGCTGACCCGGGCCGTCGCTTTACTTGACTCCAACGGCGAGGACGAAGATGATCTGGAGGATAGGCAACCGGCTTCGGCTGTTCCCAGCATTCCCCCACCCGCCAATACGACGCTGACCACCCGACCGCCCAACTTCACTGGCGTCTTTATTCCAGCGAGCAAATCGTCGATCGAGCAGGACGACTATAGCTATGATCTGAATCAACGGTTCATGGATCTATACGTCGTTATGCAGGGCAAACCGTCGCCTGCTCACATGGCAACTCGACGACCCTGGAGTGCCGATCAGGTATGGGATCTGACGCCTCTGGTTCTTTCGGTGAGGCGCAAGCTCGTCCCTCGCTTGTGGTCCCGTCCGCCAGGATGGATTTTTCCAATTAGGTCGTCGGCGACCAAGGACACGCAACGGCAACCGAGTGTGCTGACCAGGGGGGCCATCGAGCTTCTGATCGATTCAGAACCTTGGGATGTCCTCATGACGCCTATGCCCGGGTTGGAATTTCCCAATCGCCCCTGGTTTGTCGATCGGCAAGGACGTCTGGCCCTGTATTATCAAGAGCATGCTCAAGCGATATGGGAGGCGACCCACCATTTCCCGATCACGGCGGCGATGCGTAAGGACGCGTGGTTGGAACATTATCATCACGCTCGCAAGCGCCGACGCACCAAAGCCGGGGCTGCCTGGGCCGCGATCTGCGACCATGTGGTCAATGGGATTCAACGCGGCGAGTGCGACCTGGACGATTTCTTGTTTCCTGCCCTGATGCACCTGCCTGTTCGCCGGGCGGAACCGCGAGGCCTCAAGGCCGACGGCGGGGAGTGGTATCCTAGTTATGGACACCCGGCTCCGATCACGTTGCGTGATGCCTTGAGCTTGGCCGATCGCCATGAGCCCTGGCGGAACCAGTACCGATCAAGCCCCATGGATCATCCGGCGTTCAAGATTTCTCGTCTGCGCACGAAGTATGGCCCGTGATTGTCGTGATAGCCAGCTTCCGTTTCGTTCTTTCCGTAATCATCAATATATCACGACAGCTTCTTAATAACTTTCACGTTCCATATCCACACTTCATATCCAGGTACCAATATTGTCTCCATCTTGTATATCGATCGTTCATATGTATGCAAATGTAGTTCTCGTGTATTATATATATATCCATTGACTCTGAACCAGCTCAACCACCTTGATCTCCACCTGTTCGACCTAACCTTTGGCTGATCTGTCACAATGTGTCAACCCAGACTATTGAGACTCCTGGTTGCCCTCTTCGTGGGTTTGCATTACTCCAAATCGATTTCGTCTCGCCCGATCACGTTCAAACTCCCTTAGTAAATCTCCACATTTCAGATCCCGTTGATCTACCCACTCGGGATCGTCATAACCTTTCCACTGAACCAAGTAATCACGATGGGTTCGACCAAATCGGGTCCTCTTGCCTGATCGGGTATCCAAAATCTTTTCCACTTCAAATTCATTTTGATCCAACGTTCTTTCCCAACTGTCTTCGGGCAAGAGAGCTTCGTCGAAGTCAAACCTTGGCTGATCATCGGATGACAACCTGGTTTTTGGTCGATCGGGGTATTCCCGGACCAGCTTCAGCTTCGACAAGTGGACGACCGGGAAAATTCCGTAATCGGTACCAGCAGTGATCAACCGGGCGGCATGATCGCCGATCAATTCGGATATACGGAATGGTCCATGCCACAAATGCGCTAACTTCCTGGCATATCCTTCTTTCACGCGATCCAAGTAAAGCCAGACCCTTGATCCCGGTTCGATATTATGTGAATCGGCTTGATTATTATTCCGATCAGCTCTTTCTTGGATCGCCCTCCACAGTTGTTCGCTCACTTGTTCCCGCGCATGTTGGTAATGGCGCTGGAGTCCCATACGCCATCGACAAGCTTCGCGATCTCGACCTCGGGTACATCCAACAGGAAATACCGACTCGATGGTAGATCGGGGGTCCCAACCATACGACAAGTAGAACGGAGTATCTCCCCTGATCCGATCGAAAGAGGAGTTCAACGCAAACACCAGCCTCTCTGCATACTCATCCCAGTCTTGTTGAGCGGAATCCGCGACATACATCTTGATAGCTCTGGTTAGCGTCTGTAGCATGCGTTCGGCCTTACCGTTCGCTTGCGGACGGTAGGCCATGGTCGCGCTCTGTTTCTGACCAAGCATCTGATTGAATGATCGGAAAACTTCGGCCATGAAACCTGGTTCCCGATCATGCCTGATCACCTCACTAGCTCCAAAACGCCTAAAGATACATTCTTCATAACTGCAAGCGACTTGTTGATCTGTCCGGGTAGATCCTGCTTTCGCAATCACCAGTCCCGTGAACAGATCAGTCCAGATCAGCAATTCTGTGTTGCCCTTGAACGATTTTGGCAGGGACGGTATGTGATCCATCGCTATCACTTGGAAAGGGTAGGTCGCCTGGATATTTCCAGGTGATCTACCCCGGATGTTCGGCATGCCCTTCCCGGTTTCGCAATCCGTACATGTTCCGACAAACTTTTGGACACTTCGATATAAGCCTCTCCAGTGAAAATGTTTGCGAACCCTGTGGTACGTCCGACCTACGCCCTGGTGACCACCCTCTAAACTGACGTGATAATGGTATAAGATATCAGCTTGTAAAATCTCCGGGATCACGAGCCTAGCTGATCGATCCAGATCTGCATCGGCCTGATCAGCTTGAGCATAGTAAAACAATAAATCGTTTTCGTCGATCTCATAGTTGGACGCGATCTTAGCACAATCTTTTGCTTCACCCTGGCTCAACTTCTCCAGATCACCATTCAGAAACGCCTTCAAATCAACGATCCATTTTTCCTCGTCTTGTGCCTTGAGAATTCTTTCGATCCGCATCTCCTGTACTATTTCTTCTGTTAGGCTTTCTCGAGAGAGTGATCTGTTAGGTGGTGATCTGGTTCGCGATCTCGTCATGATCGAGATCTGGGCTGCTTCCTTTTCATCTTCCGCACGAATCAGCTCAGGCAGCCTATTGATCTCCACCAGTTCCTCCAGCAATGCTCGATCAGTAGTGGAGCGCCTCCTGCCCTTCCAAAGTCGTCGACTCGACCAGGCGAGTGTCGAGGTCCAGGAGGAGCTCTCCGACTCCTTCTGCCATCGTAAGACGGAATTGTCGCTGGTAATCGACAGCGTCAGAATCCACCTCGCCTTCACTTCTCGGCGAAGAAATTCTAGCGAGCTTACGTTTGGTAGTCCCCTCGCGGAGGACGGTGACGTCCTTATCCTCGTCTTCAGAGTCCGAAGAGTCTCCGAAGACTGAAGAACACTTTTTCGCCACCCGCCATTTGGCAGGTGTGAGCGTTCTAGATGTCGCACTAGTGTCATCTTCACGACCCCTCTTAGACACCGCTTCCACAGCGTCTATTATGAGAGACAATGGGTCTCTCGGCTTCCCCTCCGACGCTACATTAGCAGCGTCGGAATTCGATGTTGGCACCTCTGCATGTGATGCAGAGGTAGATGCTGTATTAGCAGTTTCAGCAGCGCCCTTAAGAACGCCGCCGCGTGTCTCGACCATTGAGTTCTTCTGGTCGTTATAGACAGCAAGTCTGAAATGTGAATATTGGATTATAAGTTATTATAATTCACCCCGGGAAACAGATTCTGATACAAATATCGAATCTAAGAAGAGATATAATAATAAGAGTATTATTAGATCAGTTTTACATTACATGTGTATATGATCAGTCTAGATCTAATTATAGTAGTTAGCTCTAAACCACTCATAGATATATTCACTCTTAAACTTACCGTCTTGCAGCCACGTGTCTTAGGTATATATTAATATATATAACTAAGGGACGATTCAATCAATAAAATAGTCCAACTCTAAGTTTAATCTTGATTAAACTGTTGAGGAACAAATTACATTTGTTCCTAACCAATTGCACGCTTGCAATTTAACAGTGTACGCCTGTAACAGCTAGCCTGTTTCATAAACCGTGTTCAAAACACGGGCGACTTGAGTTGAGTATCAGTCTCGGGACGACTCCCGGTCAGGGGACTTCGGGTGGGTTCTTTTTAACGTTCCCCGGGTAAACCAATAGCAGCAAGAGGGGACCGTGTTAGCCTTTTTCTGTGAACCAATGAAAATGACTTGCGTCTTAGAAAGCGAAACGTATACTGATTTTTATCCCTAGATCCAATACAACCTTTTGTGTAACCTACCCAAAATAGCCTGGCTGGATAGTTATGTGCCTTACCTGAAATAGCGCTGCTGGATAGCCGTACACCAAATATCCTGCTCAGCCTGGATACCCCTTTGTGTACCGTACACCAAATATCTGGATACCCCTTTGTGTACCGTACACCAAATATCCTGCTCAACCTGACTAGCGACCTGGACAAAACCTGGCCGCCGACTCCGATTTCGCTTTCGCGGCCATGCATCCACCTTCGGCGTCCCATCCAGCTTCTACAGGGGCATAGCCTTCCTCAGGGCCCTTCATACGTACATCTCTTAGCCGGCTCGCCCCTTGGCCACCTATAACCACCATCAACGGCCATCCGATCCGACCGGCCAACTGCAGGCTGACCTGGTTCCGAGCCTCCGGATCACCATCTAGCTTGATTTCATGACTTGCACCGATCTGTCGCTTGTGAGTACACCGGGCAGCTGCCATCCTGCATCCGCGCTCTTGACCAGCCATTCCGCCAATCAGAAGGCATTCTCGGCCAAGTGTATATCACACCCGGCCGTTAATTCATTCCGAAGTCACTTCACCACAACTCGAGGCAGAGGGATGGCTTTATCTGACTCAGTCGCCATCCTCGTATCAACAGAACACTAACGTTATTAAGTTGCGTTATACTTGGCAATTAATATGCAACCAGATCGATAAAAATACGATACACTTCCATTAATTAAAAACTCCATTAATTGAAACCTACAAACACATACTCAAATATCGATAGCGAAAGCACTGCAAGCTTGCTTGATTCAGCGGTCCAGGATTTTTGCAATGGACGAAAGACTCGGCAGCAACGAGTACGTAAATTCCAAGGTTGTAATTGTCCAATTGGGAACCGATTGCTGAGTCGAAACGGCGAATGCGGTAATGCGCAGGTCCATTCGTCGGAAGAATCCGGCGGGGTTTATCGTGTGCAAAAAGATATGCCTCGTGCGCATGGCTGGAACTCATGGGGTCGTAATAATAAATTTCTTGAGTGCTCATACGCGCAAACACGCAACACCAGTGGTTGCTGCCGAACAGTAGCGGAAAAATACCATAGTCGGTACCGTTCTTCGAGAGCATCACTCGTATCCTTTTATCCACATCATCCACGCCGATAGAACCAGTGAGTGACGGCAAAACTACGACCACGCGGCTATTGTCTTGAAAAATTCTTTTTAAAGCGAAATGAAGAGCGGTGTCGCTCAATTGCATTCGCCCCGCAAAGTCCCCAATATTGTCCTAAATATGAATAAGTGAATCTAAGTTAGAAATTACCACACGAAATAAATGACATAAACGTACCTTCTCGGTTTGAAGTTGGATTGTTTTTGGCGCTGGTACAATATCCATGTTATTCGATACTCGGAAAACTTATTCAAAAGAATCACCAATTTTAACATCCACAGAGCGATAGCAAATTCAATCTGTTTTATTCTTTCCGTAATACGATGCCACGTGCGCATGAGGTTTAAAGTTTGAGCCGTCAAACACTACGATCTCCGGTACTTGGACACCGCGACTTGGTTTTCTGCGAGGCCAGGGGTTTCTCTTTGTAGACGAGCGATTTGCGAAGCACATTTCAAAGCATTGACTTTTGTAGAACACGAGACAGGGCTTCTATAGAAATAGGCTTGTTTTTGCTTCTTTCATCCAGTTTAAATGGTCTCGGTTGCTTGATCCCTTTCTTTGTTTTAAACAATCCAAAACGTTCGACAACTTTCTTCGCTGTATTGAATGTTGCGCCGCTGCACAAAATACTCTGCAGGGTACGAAGGCTGACTTGGTCGTGGTACATCTGTGAAGCTTTTTTTGCGTATCGGACACTTGCCTTCTGTTTAGCTCGCTTTGCCTTTGATTTATTTTCGTTCGACCACGTGCCCGAGGTGGACTCGAAATAACAAAGTCGCCACAGCTATCAACATCGTCTGAACCTGAGTGGCTGGGACATCATCTTCCTCAACATCTTTAGCCAGTACCGCTACACAACCACAAATGGTCTATCTCCTAGGAGATAGACACGAAACTTTGCCAGTGTATACTTCATGGCAAGGTGTTCCTTGTCATGCACTGGATAGTTGCACTCGGTTGGGCGCAACTGACGTGATTGGTAGAAGATTACGCGATCACGAACATCGTGATCGCGCTGCATCAAGGCACAGCCGATGGCGAAATCGCTCGCGTCGCAAACGACGTGAAACGGACGGTCGCTCGTTATCGGCTATAGCCAAGACAGGCGCTTCAGTGAAGCTCCGCTTGACTGCATCAAAGGCGTCATGGCACTGGGTATCCCAGTGCCATTTAACATCTTTCTTCAGTAACTGAGAAAGAGGTCGAATAAGGCCAACATAATTGCACGAGTACTTGTGCAAATATGTTGCCAACCCAAGGAACTTTTGGAGTTCCTTGACATTGTTTGGCGTAGGCCATTCAGCAATCACCCTGATCTTCTGTGGATCAGGGCGCACCCCGTTCCTGGCTGCTTTGTGGGCAAGAACGGGTATCTCAGGTGCACCAAAGGTGCACTTCTTTAAATTCGCATAAAGCTTATGCTTACGCATGAGCTCTAACACCTGACGTAGATGTTCTTTGTGAACTTCTACATCACTTTTTCCGTGTTCAGCCTTGCTGTGGATGAACACGTCAAAATAACAAATTCTTGCACCTGGCGCAATAGATGCTTGACGCATCTATTGAATGTGGCAGGGGTATTTCGAAGCCCCTGTGGCATCACAAGCCACTCCCAAAGCATACCGCTTGGAGTGCTTACTGCCGTGGAAGGGATGTCCTTCTCACGCATAAAGATTTGATAGAAACCATCCCTTAAATCGAGAGCACTGAAAACGGTGCTCTCGCTCATGCCATCAGCGATGACATCTTTCCGCGGTATCGGCGTCTGCGCCGGTACCGTGGCTGCGTTCAGCTTATTAAAAGCATGAACGATTCTCCACCCACCGGTGGATTTCTTTACGCAAAAGGTGGGACTGGAGTGCGGTGAGGTAGACTCCCGCACATGTCCCGCCTTGCGACGAGTTTAAAAGAACTCGTCGATTGCTTTAACTTGGTCACACGGCAATGGCCATTGCCGCGTGACACAGTACTTCGTGCCTAGCTCCCGTATCCTTAGGGAGCTCGCAAGGTACTTCTTCAGGGAATACGTCAGCGTATTCCCAAAGTACCTCGTAGTACGGGGAAGTCGCCTTAAGCGGTTCCCAGCTCTGCAATTCAAAGCGCTGAACTTTGGTTTGCTCGTTGGGAACGAGATCGTTCCCAATGCCTTCTAATTGCAAAGTGGATATTCGTTCACGAATATCCACAACCTCATCAGATGCGACAATGACGCAGATCTGTTCGATCTGATCATTGCGCAAGTTCTTTACGAACTTCTTCCAGCTCAAAGCTGGAAGGGCCATCACCTCTGAACTTAAGTTCGGAGTGTTGTCAAGTGTGAGAGACTGGGTAGCTATCCAGTCTATGTCTGCGTCAAGACGTTGATGTTCTCGACGGACACAGCTTATTGCGAGATCAGACGCACTCGTCTGATCTGTTGCACGGTGATCATCACTCGTGCACAAGGCCTTCTCTTCATGGTGACCAACAAGTGCTACCAAGTGTAACAGGGCAACTGTTACGGTGCTTACACTGTAAATTGCAGTGAGGAAGCGTGCAATTTGAGTAGGACCAAATGTAAATTTGGTCCTCCTTAGTCTACCTTAGATAAACTTTTTAATAAA
>MIQA02024233.1:0-62837 GCA_001887855.2 Sclerospora graminicola
CCAGCCAGCTGGATCTGCACCTCATCAGGCAACGTCAATGTCCCATGAGATAGATCCAACCGTATGCCGGATGGGACCATAAAGTCTATCCCCAGAATTGCATCCTGCCCGGCTAGCTTACCTACCCAGGCGGTAAAGTAGTACACCAAAGACCCAGCCAACGTAATCTTAACTCTTGTTCTTCCTTGGGTCATGTATGAACTTTCTCCAATGCCGATACATTCCTGCCGCTTCGTCTCGTCTATTTCACACCCCACCTTACGAGCAAAGGTGGTGTCAACGATAGACACTTCTGCGCCAGAGTCAAACAGCATGGTGGCCTTCTGGTTATTAATTTTACCATCCGCCTTGGATTGCTTGAACCACTTATCCGGTGAATGGTATTTCCAATAACCTCGTGATTCGCCAGGTAGCAGATTCAATTCCATAAGCACTTCCGACCGAGAATATTCGTCGTATACTGCTCACCAGGAAGGGATCAGCCGTGCTTCCCGGGGACCGGATGACGTAATTGTCAAACTTACATGTATTGTCGTTTACGCTTTGCTTTGCTTCTTATTTATCCTCCTTACCGACATATGCATCGATATTAGCACTAGACCGCTCGGCTCGAACCAGATTCCAACCTGGCGAGCGATCTAGTTTAACATCTTTTCCACCCCGGGCGGCAACATTCCAGCATGCTTGGTCGGGACGTGTCACTTCATCATCTGGTTTTAGAATTCTTCGATAGGGCACTGTCCAGCCTCGTGCACTTCCCCGCAAGTCTTGCAGGTGAGCAAACAGTGTTCCGCTGGATGTCCCTTCCTTTCGCACTTCTTGTAGGTCAGCCGCTTCCAACAGCTCCGGTCGTCATGATTGATGGACCCACAGTGGGTACACTTGCGCTTAGGGTAATTCTGGTCAGTTCGAGCCGGAAAACCCTTCTGCTGGCCAGACCCAGATGGTAGCCTGGACTGCTGACTGGCTTCCGCCGAGAACAGATACCGGTATTGCTCCTCCTCGGATTCGCCCCAGAACGCTGATACTCCTCTTTCGAAGTGGTCGCATCCGACTCTCGGGCCACCATGCGGACGTCCTGGTCGATGGCGGCCGGCTTCCTTGATCCGGGTAAAAACGTGATTTGTACCTGCCCATTCCAACTGCTGCCTTGGGGTCTAGCTTCTTCGCCCTTTGATTAGTCCGTAGCGTCAGCTCCAACTCCGTACTATTTTTCAGTCACATCAGCGCAAGCTGGTCCGGTCGTCCAACGTGCTGATGAAATGTTCTCGGGCAGCTTCCGACCGGCTGGCATCTTCTTTAACCGGTATGTTGGCCTTCATTCCTGTGACATTTAAACGATGGAGGTATTCCAGAGAGGTCTCATCTGCCCGCTTCTTGGTATGAAAGTACTGGCGTGCCACCTACATTTCCGATCCACAGTATTGTTCTCCAAATGCTTCGTCCAGCTCCCTTTTATTGTCTCGGACTTCCCGGCTGAGCTGCCGAATCCATTTTTTCGCTGGACCCTTCTTCAGGTCTCCGAAAATCAGACACTTCTCATAGTCCGGCATACGATCTCTGAAGAATGCTGACTTCGTCTTGCTTAGCCATCCTCGGGCCTGGTCATCGTCCATCGAGTGAAATCCTTCAGCACGGATGTGATTGACATCCGGACCCTGGTAATCGCCCCTCAGTCCGGTTCAAAAGCTTGGAATGAGGCCATATTGGCTCGGCGATACATCCTCAGATCCATGTCATCCGGATCATAGTGGCACCCGGTCGACTTGACAGACTCCATGTCTACGTCGCTGAGTGACGGCTTCCTATTCGCTGGCCGTCCAGGTCGGCGACCTGGCCGGCGACTTGGCGGGACGGCACGGTGCTCACTCTGCCTAGACTGCACTGATTCCATATCCTCGTCGATCGGTTCCCCCGCATAATGTTGAACTGGTTCGGTCACCTGTCTCTCACGATGGGCCGGTTGGTCCTGTGGTCCTGGACTGAAGTGGCCGGCACTGGACCGACGTTGCTCCTCCAAGTATCTTTCCATCATCGTCGAAAATATGCTCGGAAAAGGTGGTCCGGCACTTGAAGGCCTGCTAGAGAGCTCACTTGAGAGGTGACTTGGGGACCAGCTTGGCGGCTGACTTGGGATTCCTTCTTAATTCGCACATCCACGTCTTTGCTTTTTGGGTATGGATCCGCCGTCGCCGTCCGGGTCTGGACGCTATTCTGTCTGGTTTCTTTCCGATCGGGAGCGTCGGGATCTTCGTATCCCCCAAACGTGGTGGTCATTGCCACACGCGCTGCTCCCTAGGGTGTTTTGGTCTTTCGCCCACTAGGGACTCGACGTGATATCTAGGGTCACCAAGAGATCTGGGCATGCGCACCATTGTGGTGTGGTCGTTCTCAGAAATTCCTTCTGAGATGCGAATACCCACGGGGGGCCCAGATGACCGCCAGTCGGAGGGGGTACTCCGTCCATCCAGGTCTTGATCCGAGCCAGCATCCAGCCGGATGGATTGGTCACTTCTATTACCTTGGCTTTGGCGACTTAAATGATCCATGTTCGTAAAGCTCACCTTGTGTACCCGTCAGCACTGGCGGTTACGCTCTCTTGGTGGACTCTAGGGCGAAAAGTTAAAAGGCGGTAAACTAGGTGGACGAGTGTTAGGACTAGGGTTGCTCCTGGGGGGAAATCTTCACCGGGGAGGAGGATTGGTGTTTTACTTGAAGTTTTTATACCGCGACGGCTGGGCCGAGAATAATCGATCGGCCAGCTAAACCAAAGATAATAAAGGGGTAAATCCAATATGTGTGTAATAGGGAATCCAAATAATACTCCACAATCTCCCACAGTAAGCCAAAACTTCACCACACTTTCCAATAGATATTAACCGTGTTCCAAACACGGGCGGCTTGAGTTGAGTTTAAGTTTCACGACGACTCCCGGTTAGGGGACTTCCGGTGGGTTCCTCTTAACCTTCCCCGGGTAAACCAATAGCAGCTAGAGGGGACCTTGTTAGCCCTCAGCTGTGATACAATGATGACTTGCGTCTTAGAAAGCGAAACGTATACTAATTTTTATCCCTAGATCCAATATAACATTTTGTGTACCCTACCCAAAATAACCTGGCTGGAAGGTTACGTGCCTTACCTGAAAAAGCATGACCAGCTCAACCTGGACGTTTTTGTTTACTGTCCACCGGATAGCATGACCACCCTGGATAGACATCCACCTCGACCTGGACGAGACCTGGCCGCCGACTCTGGTTCTCTCTTCGCGGCTACCCATCCACCTTCGGCGTCCCATCCGGCTACTACAGGGACATAACCTTCCCTGGGTCTTTCATATGTCCATCTCTTAGCCAATCCGCCCCTTGGCCACCTATAGGCACCATCAACGGCCATCCAACCCCACCTGGTCCAGCCAGCCAACATCTGGCTGACCTGGCTCTGAATCTCCGGATCACCTTCATCTAGCCTGATTCCATGCCTTGTACTGATCTGACGCTTGCGAGTGCTCCAGAGCACCTCCGGCAGCTGTCGTCCTCCATCCGTCGGTGGCCGACCCGGGCAGCTAGCTTGGGCCAACATTTCTACCAATCAGGTAAGTGGATTCACTTCTCATCAGCCCGTTAATTCCGGAGCCGCTTCACCCCAGTCACAAAGGGTTATCTAAGAATATGAAAGTGGCTCCTCCTCTGATAAGGATTGTTCAGTCCTGTGCTGGTTTCCTAATGCCCCGTCATCTACCATAACTATATCAGCTGCGGAGGCCTCCACGGCTAACCGACATTTATCGTCGTCGTAGTCTTCTTCTGGATCACTGTTGCTTGCGTTGTTTTTCAGGCTTCTCAATGTCAGAGTGACCAACCTGTTGCTTGCGTTGTTTTTCAGTCATCTCAATGTTATAGTGACCAACCTGCTCGTTGACCGTGGAGATATGCAGAGTATGCAGAGTAGTTTGCTTCTTGAAAGTGTATAATTATTGACCATTTTTCGGTGTTTTCATTTGCCTCCTGCTTTAAAGCCTGAACCTTATCGATCCATACCTGTAGTGAGATAGGATCCTCGCCGCTCATCATATATCCTTTGTTGTTCCGATTTCTGATTTCAGGGGCGAAATGCAGTACCCCCGGAGTATTATTCTCGTATGTCCGTTTGAAGTAAAGTACTCATAATCGCCAAAGTATCATTCCGTTGCGGGAACCACATCGTTTATGCTAGCTCCACTAGTTGCCAATTCGACAGGTACTGTTTGAATTCGCGCTTTGATTCTTCTGCCGAAATCTTTTCGTAACCGCGTCCTAATCCGAGTAATGGTTTTTACAGCCACCATTTTTTATACCCATAGGGAATTTGACATCGAAGCCAAAAAGTGCTCGTACTTGACATCCTTCTTTAATATGTGGTGTAGTCGCTCTCAGAAATTCCTTCTGAGATGCGAACACCCACGGGGGGGGCAAATGACTGACTTTCGGAGGGGGTACTCCGTCCATCCAGGTCTTGATTCGAGCCAGCATCGAGCCAGCTGATCGGTCACTTCTATCACCTTGGTCGTGACGACTTGGATAATCCATGTTTGTAAAGCTCACCTTGAGTACCCGTCAGCGCTGGCGGTTACGCTCTCTTGGTGGACTCTAGGGCGAAACGTTAAAGTCTCTTTTGTGTACCGGCCCGGCCGGTACACCGAACCCAGCCGGATAGGCCGGATGGCCATCCATCTAAGCCCTTTTGACCGCTGGCGTTAGCACTTCCTTGGCAGCTCCACGTCCGACCCTGGTGCCTCCTCCGTCCTCTAAGAAACTCAACCTCCTTCAAGACCCTTCGACCATTCCTTCCGACCAATCCGCCCTTTGGTTGTCCACCATCTGAGGTCATCCCGTTCGGCTGGTCCGCTAGCCCAACTACTCTCATCTCGGCCACACCCATCTGGCCCGATTCCAGGCCTGGCACCGCCCTGCTGCTGGCAATACATCCAGCGGCCACCCGATCACGTCCCTTGTCGGCCGATCCGGGCATCCAGCTAAGGACGACATTTCTACCAATCAGGTGGGGGTGTTCACTTCACATTAGTCCATTAATTTCTTAGTCACTTCACCACATTGGCCCCGAAGGGAATCAGGCAGACCGATCCCAAGACCGAGTCGCAGAACAGGAAAATGAAGCCTGAACCGGGTCGAGTCTGGTCAGAAGACAGTTTTGAAGATGCTCAAGAAACTGCACAAAAATCCGACCCCCAGCAACAATCCTACCGGCATACCGGAAGCTCCGGAACAAATGAGAACCATGTTTACGTCTACGATGAACCGCTTCGTGAGAGAACAAGATGGATTACCCCAGTATACACCTCGACAAGGGCAACCATGGCAACAGAACCGGAAAATGAATCAAACGACGGCTAAACCGGATAAAAAACCTGTAGATGTGGTTATGGAATCAGTTCGATCAGCCGGGATTGTCCGATCAATATTCCAAACCAGTCATGAAGACCGATTCCATAAATCACCCCCACGTAGCGACGTGGATATGGAATCAGATGGGGAGACAGGTCAACACATCGATCCGGACGATTTGGATTTGGAGATGCCTCGTAAGGCAAATAAACCCTCGGCGCAAGCATTTGATAGTGATTCTGGAACAATCACTCGAGTCCGAATGTTGGCGATTTCCGAATTAAAAGATTTAATGGCAAAGACTATGGATGATGATCAGGGGAGAGCCTGGTTGAGTCGGACAAAATCAGCCTTTTTTAGAGATTAAATATTGGAAGGTGGAAGATGTAGAAGGTCCGGCCAAGAACTGACTTAATCTGTTATGTCGAGAAGTACGTTTAAAGTGGTCCCAACTGTGTGAGGAATTTGAGGAGCAATATTGCAACTTGGAGGTATCTGTCGCTAGCCAATATTACTATATGAAGAAAAGATCCGATGAAACACCGATTAAATATTTACACCGGTTGAATGTTGCTGCTCTACGAGCCAAAATGCCGATCAAGGATCCACGACACGCGAATATGGCTCGCAAACATGTTGAACACTTTATCGGCACTTTGGACAACCGCGATTTGGCCGATCAGCTTACCCTACTTCGTATAAGTAACCCTACTTCGTATAAGTAACGCGGAAGAATTGGAACTTACCCTGAGAACGTTACAGCGAGCTAAACATCGAGAACCCAAGGTCGAGGTAGACTCAAACCGATACCGATCAAAACCACACCCGGACCAGGTCATGACACTAGCGGATCGGCCGGCGAGAGCGACCCGGATGATTGCGAAGGAATCGGATAGTTCCAGTTCCGGAGAAGAAAGTGGCCGGTCAAGTTTAGGCTCAGATGAAGAACAATCTTCACGGCGGAACCGGTACTCCGTCCGAGATCATCGATTAATGGTGTTGATGGACGGAAATCCTGCGGAAACCAGCCTGCCAGGACCGACCTCGCAAGAAATGCGTGCACTGTGGGAAAGACCAAAACTGGAGATCGTGATTGCTGGAAGAGAATCACATGTGGAAAATGTGATCGTAAAGGTCACCCCTCTGATCAGTGTTTTTTTCGTGTGCAAGACCTGGGGTAGATTCCCGGTGCTGGTGCCTGCCTGGTTGAAGCGTTTTTCAATCAGATGCGCAAGTGATACGTGCCGACTAAACATCCCGGCATGCTCCCACCGAAAGTCGAGAAATTGTTTAACTAGATCGCTCGCCAGGTTGGAATCTCGATCGAGCCGAGCGGTCTACTTTCAGCATCTATGCATACGTCGGTAGCAGAAATAAGTTTGAGAAAAAAAGGAGGTAACCGACAATATATGTTCTATTTCAAATTGTGCCGATCGATGTCTGATTCACAGTCTCAGAGTGAACGAATATTCCCGATCGAGCGTGAGCATGGAGTTGGACCTATTGCCCGGTAAATCCCGAGGATACTGGAAGTATCACTCTCCCGACAAGTGATTTAAGCAAGCAAAAGCTAATGGAAAATTTATTAATAAAAAAGCAACTCTTTTTTTGCCGCTGGTGCAGAAGGCTCGATTATCGACTCCGCCTTTGCACCTAAGGAGGGATGTCGTATAGACAGTACCCAGAGGCAAGAATGTGTTGGGATCGGCGAAAGTTCGTATATGACGGAAGGACGATCACGTGCCAAAATCACCTTGGACGGTCCCCTGGTCTATTATTTCAATGCTTGAATTAGCCGGTTAGCCGGTCAGGACGCGATACTGGGAATGTATTTCATGGTTCCAGCCGGTATACGGCTTGATCTTTCTCATGGAGCCCTGACTCCCCCAGATAAAGTGTAGATACAGTTAACCGACCGACGTCCATTATATGGTACGCATATACAGATGCTCAAAATGGGTCAGTATAAAAACGTTGAGGTATCCCAATCGGTTAATGTGATGATCAGGTCGACTGATCGGCAACAGAAATTGTGGTTAGCTCGTGGTGAACGATGGGTTCCGGCTTTCGTCAAAGGGATTGGTAGATCAAGCTATATCAGGATTACCAACATATCTGATCAGTCATCAACTGTTTATGAAGATATGATCCTGGGGATGTGGTTGCCTAAAAGGAAAGTACCTCGACAGATAGGGTATGTCTCAGTGGGATCACAAATATATATTGAATGACAAAATCTGGCGTATCAAGCCACCGCGGACCTTATCAGCGATGAAGATTTGGTAGACGAAGACACCTCGCCTTTTGTAAAAAAAACGAAGTATCCCACTCCACCCAAGTCAATGATCAGAGGATCGTCGGTGAAAACAACGGGCGAATGTCGTGTCAAAAAGGCCCACAGATTTTAAACGTTATTAAACCCAGACCTTTGATTGCCACGGACCCGGAGGTTGAAAATGATGATAATCTGATCAAAGACGGCTCTGACGCTAACGTGATATGTGAGAACCGAGATTTTAGGGAGAAATTAGAACATGAACCGGTCGTAGTTGCTAAAGGCAAAGTGGAACCCGAAGTAGATTACCAGTCGGATGATTCACAAGGGGCGACCCAAGATAATACCGAACCGGAGGAAATAGATCCGATAGATGAATAAGAGTGTATACATGAGGGTGGTGATCAATACATTGAAGATATTGAGAAGCAGATGGCAGTTTTACCAGAAGTATCACCCAATATACCAGAGGTCACCCTGGAGGATCTACAGGTCGGTGATTCCAAAGTAAACACTCCCCAGCAGATCGATCAACTAAAGAAGATCCTTTTGAAAAGGCGTCATTTATGAATTGGAAAGGGTAACGTCTTACCACGAGCTGCTTACGGAGCTGTCTGTGATGTAGACGTTGGAAATGCGAGACCGATCGCTCAACGTTGTCGCAAAGTCGCGCCACAATACCGGGAAAAGTTATCCGATTTGATCAAAAGGGCCTGTTGAGTACAAAAATCATCCGACCTTGAACATCGATGTGGACATCACCGATCGTGATCGTGACCAAGAAGTCAACATTTGACATTTTTATTGATTATAGGATGGTGAACCGACTTACAAAGTTAATGGTGTATCTGATGCCCTTGATAAATGATTTACTTTAAGATCTAGATAAGGTTTTATGGTTTTGTTCACTAGACATGGCTGGTGATTTCTGAGTGGTTTCGATGACCGATTGTGCTCGGGAGATTACACTTTTTGTTACACCTTCCGGTCTTTTCGAATGGAACAGGATGCCATTCGGATTGAAGAACGCTCCGCAGATCTATATGAGACTGATTGACAATGCCCTCTATGGATATTCACAGATCAGTGCCGACCGGAAGATCACCGAACCTCACGATGTGTTCACGGAAGGTAAACCTGACCAGGACCAGAGAGAATCAGTCCTGGGAAGGCGATCATATATCGACGATATCTTGGTTACGGCAACGTCATGGGATATTCTATGTGACAAGGTCGAACGACTCCTTGACACCTGCGAACAGGGTTTGGAAGCAAATCCGAAAGACTTGGGTACACTTAGTAACCTTCCTTTTCCCCGGTCACTAAAGGCTATGCAGTCGTTTCAGGGGATTCCTGAATTTTTAAAGCCGATTTTTTGAAGATTTTATATATATGGTGCTATATTATACGAGTTTAAAGAAGTTGATTATCACAGGCTACGAGAACGTGATTAGCTGAAAAACTCACCCAACGAGACCAGTCACGAAACTGAAAAAAACAAATCTCAAAACCGTCTCTCTGATCAACCGATCCGTGTCTGGATCGGAAGGTCATATGGAACGAGCTATGGTAGCTATCAGTATGCTGAGGGTGAAGTTGATTTCGACCCCGATATTGAAACATTTCGATCCGGAAAAGATTGCCGTGGTGATTTTATATGCAGGTAAGTGGGCAATATCAGCCGCACTGGTCTAAGATCACGATAGTGTGTATTGTCCAGTGACGTTTACAAGCCGGACTTTGAAACCGAATGAGGTTAACTATGGTATGGGGGATAAAGACCTGTTGACACTATTACGCATATTGGACGTCTGTTTTTTATTTCATGCTGGTGACCAAAAAGAATAAGGTACTTTCTAGACGGTCTACCCTAGGTCTACCCTAGCTTGGTTATTGTCTTCGACCGGAATCGATGGAAGACTGGGGCAATTATCGCAGTGGACTTTGGAAATCATCTAATGTATCAAGGGGGATGAGGAAATTCTCGGTACCCTAGCAGTGAGTATCATCCCCCGGTCAGAAGACGACGAAGCCCTGATCGAGGTTGCTCCTCGGAAACAACCGCGAAAATTGATTATTATACCCCCCTCCCCGGTTGTGAGTTTGGATCAGGACCTGATCGTCATAAGTTTCGACGGATTAGCGAGCGTAAAGCAAAGTGTCGGGCGTATAGTGCGTTGTTGTGGAAATTACCGGAATGGACTATCATATCTGCTGGTTCAAATTATACTTCAGGTATTACGGTCAACGAAGCCGAATAAACCGTGGTTTGTTGCTAGGTTTGGATCTCCTTCAAGAACAAAAGCGAGGAAGGGTAATCATCTGTGGAGATTCAAAATAGATGACCCGGCAAATCACCGGAGAGATCGACTGTAAGGCACCGCGCCAGGAGTTGTTGAATGATCGCGTTATCAAAATCTTACGAGGATGGCCGAATCATGACCTTCTGCACGTGAAACACGATTGGAACAGGAGTGCGGACCACCTTGCCACAATGACCATGCATGATCAGACTGGATCGGTGATTACCAATAATGTAGTGTTTGGGGAATTGGTCAAAATTAACAGGTTACCTGAGCTGATTCACCAGGAAGATTAAGGAAAATCAGCGCAAATATCAATCATGACGAGATCACGAACTGGATCGACGGCTCGCAGGCCGGTTTTTCGAGAAAGGTTGACGGAAGAAATAGTGCAGGGGCTGCGGATCGAAAGGATCCTCAAGACCCAATATTAAGAAAAGTGGATTCTTGATTTTAAAGCCTTTTTGAATGGTGACCTTGCAAGCCTGAGCCAAAACGAAGCGAGGAATTGTGTAAAAATCACTTCCAATTTCGAAATGGATGAAAACGTTTTGCTCTTCCATTATTCTCATGCTGATCATGCTGACGCAGATCTCGACCGATCAACGAAATTGTTGATTCCGGAGACTCTGCAAACCAATATTTTACACCATTATCATATCTGTTTAGAGGGTGGTTATCAGGGTGTTGGCCGGACGTACCACAGAATTCGTAAGCATTTTCACTGGAGATGTTTATATCGAAGTGTCCAAAAGTTTGTTGGAACGTGTACAGATTGCGAAACCGGGAAGTGTATGCCGACTATTAGAGGTAGATCGCCCGGAAATATCCAGTCAACCTACCCCTTTCAAGAAATAGCAATGGATTATATTCCTTCTTTGCCAAAATCGTTCAAAGGCAATACTGAACTGCTGATCTTGACCGATATTTACCGGACTGGTGATCGCTAAAACTGGATCTACTCGAATAGCTCAACAGGTTGCCCGCAGTTATTAGGAATGTGTTTTCAGGCGATTTGGTGCTAGTGAAGTGATCAGGCACGATCGGGAACCGGGTTTTATGGCTGAATTTTTCCGATCGTTTAATCTGATGTGTGGTGTAGTCGCTCTCAGAAAATCTTCCTTAGATGCGAACACCCACGGGGGTCCCAGACGACTGACTACCGGAGGGGGTACTCCGTCCATCCGAGTCATGATCCGATCCGGCTTCCGGCCGACTGGATCGGTCGCTTCCATCCGCTTGATCGCGACTGCTCGAATGTTGCATGTTAAAAGCTCACCTTGTGTACCCGTCAGTACTGGGTGGTTTGCTCTCCTGGTGGACCCTAGGGCGAAAAGTGTAAATCCGTCCAATAGGGAGATGAGGGTTAGGACTAGGGGTAGCTCCTGGGCGGAAATCGTCACCGGGGAGCTCGTCTGACAATACACTTGAACTTTGTATAGTGCCGGCTGGGCCGAGAATAGCCGATCGGCCAGCTAAACCAATAAGACACTTGAAGTTTGTATAGTGCCGGCTGGGCCGAGAATAATCAATCGGCCAGCTAAACCAATAACAATGAAGGGCGAATCCAAATGTGTATATGAGGCAGATACAACTCCACACCTTCCACAGAAGGCCAAATGTCACCACTTCCCAATACTTAATACCGTGTTCAAAACACGGGCGACTTGAGGTGAGTATACGAAGTCGCCGCGACTCCCGGTCAGGGGACTTCCGGTGGGTTAAACTTAACCTTCCCCGGGTAAACCAATAACAGCAAGAGGGGACCTTGTTAGCCCTCTGCCGTGAACCAATAAAAGCGACTTGTGTCTAAGAAAGCGAAACGTATACTGATTTATCCTATGTCCAATACTCCCTTTGTGTAACCTACCTCAAATAACACGGCTGACCAGTCATGTACCTTACCCAACGCAACCCGGCTAACTCCGACTTTGTGTACCCGCCCGGCCGGTACACCGACCCCCAATAGTACCAACCCGGCCGGTACATCGAACCAATCTGGTACCAGTCCGAATGGTACATTGTACCCGGCCGGCTCAGCCGGATAGCCACCCATCCGCGCCCCTCGGCCGCTGACGATAGCAATTCCTTGGCAGCCTCTCTTACGATCCAGGTGCCTACTCCATCCACTAGAACAATCATCTTCTTTCAGGCTCCCTTCACTCCATCCTTACAAACAATCCGCCATCTCGGCCGTCCGCCATCCGCGTCTCGGCCGTCAAACATCTGTGGTCTTCCCGTCTACTCAGCCCGCCTGTCCGACTATCCACGCCCCTTGTCAGGCCCGCCGGTCCGATTTCCAGCCTGGCGCCGCCTGGCCGCTTGTAGACTTCCTCGGCGACGACTATCCGGCGCCCACACCCTTGGTCCATATTTCCACCAATCAGAATGCGCCCTTTGGAAAGTACTTTGCATTATTTTATAAGTCGCTTCACCAGATGCTTGGTAAGAAACAAAGTGCGACCATGGCCTACCGGCCACAAGCGAACGGTAAAGCTGAACGGATGGTACAGACGCTAACGAGAGCTATTAAGATGAATGTAGCTGATTCCGCCCAATAAGATTGGGACGAATATGCAGAAAGGCTGTTATATAAGTTAAATTTTTCTTACCATCGGATCAGGGGGATACCCCCTTTTATTTGGCTTATGGTTGGGACCCTCGATCTACTATTGAATCGGCGATCCCCGTCGGATGTACCCAAGGTCGGGATCGTGAGGCCCGTCGGTGGCGTATGGGACTATAGCGCCACTACCAACATGCGCAAGAACAGATCAATGAGCGACTCCGGAGGGTGATCCAAGAAAGAGCTGATCGGAATAACGACCAGGCTGATTCCCATAATATTGAACCGGGATCAAGCGTCTGGCTTTACCTGGATCGCGTGAAAGAAGGATATGCCAGGAAGGTAGCACATATGTGGCACGGACTGTTCCGTGTTTCTGGGCTGATCGGCGATCATACCGCCCGGTTGATCACCGCAGGCACCGATTACGGAGCCTTTCCGATCGGCCGTTTGTCAAAATTGAAGCTGGTCAGGGAATTTCCTGATCGTCCCAAACCATCAGTCGAAGATCAGCCGAGGTTTGATTTCGATGAAGCTTTTTTGCCTGAAGATAGTTGGGAGAGAGGGTTAGATCAAGATGAATTCGAAGTTGAGGAGATTTTGGACACCTGATCGGGCAACAGGACCCGATTTGGTCGAACTCATCGTGATTTCTTGGTTTAGTGGAAAGTTTATGACGATCCCACTTGGGCGGATGAACGAGATCTCAAATGTGGAGCTTTTGCTCGAGAATTTTATCATGATCGGGTGAGACTGAACCAATTCAGAGTTATGCAAACTCACGAAGAAGGTGACCAGGAATCACAATGGTTTGTGTCGACACATCTCTACGGATTGGCTAATGATTACAATCTGGCTAAGCCAAAATGAAGTAAAGTAAGCTGGTTCGGAGTTGACGAGCATATATATATATATATCATGACAATTACATTTACACGCATGTGGAACAATCGAATACGCAAAATGAAGACAAGATTTGGAACCTGGATATATGGTCACGATGTATTATGGATTAAAAGAAAAACGAAATGGGATTGGTTGTCGCGATAATTAGGGGCATACTTCGGACGCAGACGAGAAATCTGAAGCCCCGGGTGATCCATAGGGTTTAGGCGATACTGGTTTCACCAAGGATCTTGGCGATCAACGAAGGTCAAAGCGTCTTGCAACGTGCCGATCGGGGTCGGATGTCCATAACCGGGATACCAATCTCCGGCGTCTGGCGTAACTCCTCTCGCTTCTACTCGGCGTACAGGCAGGTGCAATACGGAAGGAAACAGGGAAACCACCATGTCACATTCGTTAATTTGGACGCCATCCACCACGAAATCACAAATTGTAGCCCAAGGGACCCCAGCTTTGCTACGGCAACGGTTGCAAGCATGGTAGTAATGTTCCATCCAATCATCCTTGCGCATGTTACTGGTGATCAGAAACTGATGGGTAGATTCCAATATGGAGCTCGCAGAATTGGTCTAAACGCGACTTTAAGGCGTGAAACCAGGGGCGATCGGGGAAATCAAACCCAGGCATAGGGGTCGCAAGAACCTTCCGGGGCTTCGAATCGATCATGACCCGAACAGCATTTGCAAACCTGGAAACCAGTGGTCCAGCGGAGGCGCCGATGACTTGGCAGGAAAAATCTATCTTCGTGGGCGAAAAAAAAAACAGCGAGGAACAATCTTCTTCTTATATTGGAGGACCATCGGTGTTAAATCCCAAAACCCCATGGCTCGCGACCCACAAGATGAGCTGCTATCGACATGGTCTCACAAATAACATACAAGACCATGAATTTCCTGCTTGGGTCGTGGCTATAATCATCGCGTTGTACGGAAGAACGCGAAGCTGGAGTGAAAACGCCAGAAAGTTGGGAGACCAGCCGATCGGCGTCGCATTAGTCAACAGAGGATTACTTGATGTGATCGAAGCCGGTCGCTTTTCTTCCAGTTCGTCCATTCCATCGTCGTCCGAACAGGGTAAGTCGATTGCTTGACTTAACGAAGCTGGTTTCAGTAAGCTTGCTGTCAGCGCTCAACGATCGGTATTGCGCGATTTGACCAAAACGGTCCGGGTCCGCTCGTCTAAGTCGGTCCAATCATCATCGGAATCAGGGACGAATAGACGAGGACGCTCAGTAGGAACCTGCTTCCTTTTAGAATTACCTTTCCACTTACGGGTTTCCAAGCTCGACGATGTTGAAACGGGTTCCGGGATCGGGAAAGGACCAGACCGTGCGGGTTCAGGCACCGCTGATTCGTTGATCGACTTCCACGTCGACCGGCGAAAGAGAAGTCGGAAAAATGCTGACGAAGATCAGGAAGCTTGCTCGGAGTTTTACTGGCTGGACCGAGAGCGCAAACCAATAAGGTAAATCCACATAAAGCCTTCCGGAGCGATTCCGAATCAGCATTCGGACCGGTCCACTTGTCTATCGTCTGCTGGGCGACCTTCTTCAGATCGACGAGACGACGAATCCAGGCGTGCTCACCCAGTTGCAAGGTCTCAATTTTGACCCGGGCGAGATTTCACTCCCGCCGACGATCATCAGCCTCCTTCTGATTCTCACTTAACCTTTTCCGAACACTGGAACGGCCAATATGATAATCAGAGCGCTGCTTGACCAAGAAGTCGACCTGCTCGTTCATATGGTTCGTCTCTACCTCCAAGCGTTCCATTTCTTGAACCGCAAAGACTCTCTCTTGGATCAACTAGTCATGGTTATAATGGTGGTCTTCGAGCAATTGCAGGTGGTCCACCTCTCAAACATTGACTTCTTCATATCATCGATGCGCTCATCTGGAGGAAGTAAAATAAGTTATGCATATGCTTCGAATAATTAACATTGAACAAAACATACTGTGGTGAAGCGATCTGACAAAAAGTAAAGAATGAGGTGGATCACACCTACCCGTTGATTGGTGACGATGGGAACACCCATCAAGATAGGATCGTTGATGGGGAGGACAGGCTGATTCCGTACACGATGAAAGGTGGTTTGACAACTGGCTGTTGTAGTGTGAAGGAAAACCGTTATAATGCATGGTCCCGGATATTAATGGAATAGCGAATGTGATCCACCTAAAAAATATGTGAAACCGAAACTGAAGATCTTCGAAGAAGATAAAGAGAAGAACAAACCAGCTGAGAAGACCACGGTTCAAGAAGTAGAACGATTGTTTTCCTATCAGGCGTTTACAAGTTTCTAGCCACCAACCGAGTGATGAAGATCATAAAACCCAAGATCATCGGGAAGCTTGAAGGTCGGGCGACCAGGCCGGTTATCACAGGCAGTCAACTTGATCTGATCAGGAACCTCTTGGCGCAGATCGACGAAGTTGGTTTCACTACTGGTGCGTTCGACGCGAATATGCTGTTCGATCTAGACCAAGGGACGATCAGAGAAGCTATGACAACGCTGTATGATCACCTTGCCTCGCTACTCGGGGCGAACCCCGTGGTCCAGTCGCCGATCGCGGATCCTTCGCACCGATCGCAGTTGGTGGAATATCCTATGGATATTGAGTCACTATATCAATCGTCATCACAGTCTGGAGCGGACTCTACCGACTCCTCGGTTGGAGTAACTCGTATGACGTTGGGCCCGAAAGGGATCAAGCACATTGACCCCAAGATCGAGTCGCAGAGCAGGAAAAGGAAGCCCGAACCTGGTCGAGTCGGATCAGACGACAGTTTTGAAGATGCTCAAGAAGTTGCACAGAAAAATCCGACTCCCAACAGTAACTCTACCAACATACCAGAAGTCCCAGAGCAAATGAGAACCATTTTCGCGACTATGATGAATCGATTTGTGGGTGAACAATGCGGGTTACCTCTGTACACACCTGGGCAAGGACAACCATGGCGATCGACACCAAACATGAACCAATCCACTGCTAAACCAGTCAAGAAACCTGTGGATGTGGATATGGAATCAGTTCGATCGGCCGGAATTGTTCGATCAATATGCCAGGTCGGTCACCAAGATAGACTCCACAGATCACCTCCACGTAGTGATGTGGATATGGAATCAGATGGAGGGATCAGTCAACATTTTGGTCCGGATGATTTGGATATGGAGATGCCTCGTAGGGCAAATATGGCCTCCGCGCAGGCATTTAACAGTGATTCTGGAACGATCACCCGAGTGCGGATGTCGGCGATCTCGGAATTAAAAGATTTCACCGGCAAGGATATGGACGATGATCAGGCGAGAGCTTGGTTGAGTCGGAATAAATCAGCCTTTTTGAGAGATAAGACTCCGGAAGGTGAAAGATGTCTGATTTTCGATGATTTGATGAAAGGTCCGGCCAAGAACTGGCTTAATCTGTTAAGTCGAGAAGTACGTTTAAAGTGGTCTCAGCTGTGTGAGGAATTTGAGGAGCAATATTGCAACTCAGAGGTATCTGTCGCTAGCCAATATTACTATATGAAGAAAAGATCCGATGAAACACCGATTAAATATTTACACCGGTTGAATGTTGCTGCTCTACGAGCCAAAATGCCGATCAAGGATCCACGACACGCGAATATGGCTCGCAAACATGTTGAACACTTTATCGGCACTTTGGACAACCGCGATTTGGCCGATCAGCTTACCCTACTTTGTATAAGTAACGCGGAAGAATCGGAACTTACCCTGAAAACGTTACAGCGAGCTAAACATTTAGAACCCAAGGTCGAGGTAGACTCAAACCGATACCGATCAAAACCACACCCGGACCAGGTCAAGACACTAGCGGACCGGCCGGCGAGAGCGACCCGGATGATTGCGAAGGAATCGGATAGTTCCAGTTCCGGAGAAGAAAGTGGCCGGTCAAGTTTAGGCTCAGATGAAGAACAATCTTCACGGCGGAACCGGTACTCCGTCCGAGATCATCGATTAATGGTGTTGATGGACGGAAATCCTGCGGAAACCAGCCTGCCAGGACCGACCTCGCAAGAAATGCGTGCACTGTGGGAAAGACCAAAACTGGAGATCGTGATTGCTGGAAGAGAATCACATGTGGAAAATGTGATCGTAAAGGTCACCCCTCTTATCAGTGTTTTTTTCGTGTGCAAGACCTGGGGTAGATTCCAGGTGCTGGTGCCTGCCCGATTGAAGCGTTTTTCAATCAGATGCGCAAGTGATACGTGCCGACTAAACATCCCGGCATGCTCCCACCGAAAGTCGAGACATTGTTTAACTAGATCGCTCGCCAGGTTGGAATCTCGATCGAGCCGAGCGGTCTACTTTCAGCATCTATGCATACGTCGGTAGCAGAAATAAGTTTGAGAAAAAAAAGGAGGTAACCGACAATACATGTTCTATTTCAAATTGTGCCGATCGATGTCCGATTCACAGTCTCAGAGTGAACGAATATTCCCTTTCGGACGTGATCAGGGAGTTGGATATACTGCCCGGTGAATCCCGAGGATACTGGAAGTATCACACTCCCGACAAGTGGTTTAAACAAGCAAAAGCTTATGGGAAGATTAACAACGAAAAAGCCACTTTTCTATTGACTCTGGAGCAGAAGTATCGATTATCGACTCCGCCTTTGCTCGTAAGTGGGATATCGTATAGACAGTACCCAGAGGCAAGAATGTGTTAGGATCAGCGAAAGTTCGTATATGACTGAGGGGCGGTCACGTGTAAAGTTCATTCTGGCAGACTCCCTTGTTTACTATTTCAACGCTTGGGTTGGCCCGGTTAGCCGGTCAAGACGCGATATTGGGAATTGATATCATGGTGCCAGCCGGTATACGGCTCGACCTGTCTCATGGAACTCTGACTCTTCCGGATGAGGTGCAAATACAGTTATCAGGCCGACGTCTTTTATATGGTACTCATATGCGGATGCCCAGTATGAAAACATCGAGGTAGCCCGATCAGTCGACGTGATGATTCGGACGAGCGATCGGCAGCAGAAATTATGGCTAACCCGTGGTGAACGATGGGTAACAACGGTGTCGGTAGATCAAGTTACATCAGGATTACTAACATATCTGATCAGTTGCTAATCGTTCACAAAGATATGATCCTAGGGATTTGGTTACCTGAAGGGAAAGTACCTCGGCAGATAGGGTATGTCTCAGTGGGATCACGATGATATATTGAATGGCAAAAATCTGGCTTATCAAGTCACCACAGACCTGATCAGTGACGAAGACCTGGCAGACGAAGATACCTCACCTTTGGTTGAGAAGCCGGAATATGCTATTCCGACTAAGCTGTTGACCAGAAGACTGTCGGTCAATGAGACAGGGGAAATCCGGATCAAAAAGGTCCACAGAATTTGAGCGTTATTGGACCCGGCTCACCGAAAGTAACAGATCCAGAAAGTGAAAATGATGGTGACGAGTTTAGAAACGATTCTGGAGAGAAAAAGAAGAATGAACCCGCCGAAGTCGTTAAGGACGAAGGTGAACCCGAAGTAAATTACCAGTCGGATGATTCACAAGGGGCGACCCAAGATAATACCGAACCGGAGGAAATAGATCCGATAGATGAATAAGAGTGTATACATGAGGGTGGTGATCAATACATTGAAGATATTGAGAAGCAGATGGCAGTTTTACCAGAAGTATCACCCAATATACCAGAGGTCACCCTGGAGGATCTACAGGTCGGTGATTCCAAAGTAAACACTCCCCAGCAGATCGATCAACTAAAGAAGATCATTTTGAAAAGGCGTCATTTATTAATTGGAAAGGGTAATGTCTTACCACCAGCTGCTTACGGAGCTGTCTGTGATGTAGACGTTGGAAATGCGAGACCGATCGCTCAACGTTGTCGCAAAGTCGCGCCACAATACCGGGAAAAGTTATCCGATTTGATCAAAAGGGCCTGTTGAGTACAAAAATCATCCGACCTTCAACATCGATGTGGGCATCACCGATTGTGATTGATCAAAAAGAATGGGGTCGATATTCGACTTTGTATCGCAACAGAATGGTGAATCGCCTCACGAAGTTGATGGTCTACCCGATGCCCCTGATAAATGATTTACTGGAAGATCTGGATAAAGTTTTATGGTTTTGTTTGCTTGATATGGCTAGAGGTTTCTGGGTGGTTTCAATGACTGATCGTGCGCGAGAAATTTCGGCTTCCGTTACACCTTTTGGCCTTTTTAAATGGAACCGGATGCCGTTTGGGTTGAAGAATGCTCCACAAATCTATCAGAGACTGATTGATAATACTCTTTATGGATATTTCCAGATCAGTGCCGATCGAGAAGCCACCGATCTACATGACGTGTTTACGGAGGGTGAACCGGACCAAGATCAGAAACGATCAGTTTTGGGAAGGCGATCTTATATAGACGACATCCTAGTTACGGCAACATCATGGGATATGCTATGTGATAAGATCAAACGACTCCTTGACACTTGCGAGCGCTGGAATTTATGATCAGCGTAGTCAAGAGCTTCTGGGGTCAACCCAAAGTCGCCTACCTTGGCCATAATGTGTCGATTCAGGGCTTGGAAGCAAACCCGAAAGACTTGGGCGCTCTCAGTAACCTACCTTTTCCCCGATCACTGAAGGTTATGCAGTCTTTTATCGAATCCCCGAATTATTATACCCGGTATATCGAAGACTTCTCGATATATGCCGCTATATTATACGAGTTGAAGGAAGTGGATTATCATGGACTGCCAGAGCGTGATCGAGTGGGAAAGTCACTGAGTGAGACTGGTCGTGAAAACGAAGTCAATGAATCGGATCTCAAGACTGGATCACTGATCGATCGAACTGTGCCAGGGTCAGAGGGTCATATGGAACGAGCTATGGTAGCTTTCAGTACGTCGAAGACGAAGATGATTTCGACTCCGATGCTTCAGCATTTCGATCCAGAAAAGATTTCCGTGGTGATTCTATACGCCACAAAATGGGTAATATCAGCCGCACTGGTCCAAGATCACGATGGAGTATATTGTTCAGTGACGTTTACAAGCCGGACGTTGAAACCGAATGAGGTTAACCATGGTATGGGGGATAAAGACCTGTTGACACTATTACGCATATTGGATGTCTGTTATTCTATGCTGGTGACCAGATCGATCAAAGTATTGCCTAGGCAACCTACTCTGGCTTGGTTATTGTCTTCGAACGGAATGGACGGAAGACTGGGGCGATGGGCATCACTGTTATCTCAGTGGACCTTGGAGATCATCAAATGCACTAAGGGTGTAGAAAAAATTCTCGGTACGCTAGCAGCCAGTATCACCCCCCGATCAGAAGTCGATGAAGCTCTAATCGAGGTCGCTCCTCGGAAGCAACCGCGAGAATCAATCATGATATCCCCACCGATTGTCGGCTCGGAGGAAAATATGATCGTCGCAAGTTTCGACGGATCAGCGAGCGTGAAGAAAAGCTTTGGGGCGTATAGTGCGTTGTTGTAGAAATTTCCGGAATGGACTATCATATCTGCTGGTTCAGATTATACCCTGGGCATCACAGTCAATGAAGCCGAATATCGTGGTCTGCTGCTAGGTTTGGATCTCCTTCAAGAACAAAAGAGTGGAAGGGTAATCATATATGGAGACTCAAATCTGATGATCCTGGAGATCACCGGAGAAATCGATTGCAACGCTCCGCATTTGAAGTTGTTGAATGATCGTGTTATGAAAGCTCTACGTAGATGGCCTAATCATGACCTCTTACACGTGAAACGCGACTGGAATAGGAATGTGAATCACCTAGCCACGATGGCCATGCGTGATCAGACTGGATCGATAATTACCGATAAAGCATTGCTGGAAGAATTGGTCGAGATTAATAGGTTGCCCGAACTGATTCATTCGGAAGATAAACGGGAAGCAGAGCGCATGGTGTAGACGCTAACCAGAGCTATTAAGATGTATGTCGCGGATTCTGCTCAACAAGATTGGGATGAGTATGCAGAGAAACTGGTATTTGCGTTAATTTCCTAGTTCGATCGGATCAGGGGAGATACTCCGTTTTACTTGGCATATGGTTGGTACTCCCGATCTACTATCGAATCGGTGATTCCCGTCGGATGTACCCAAGGTCGAGATCGCGAAGCTCGTCGATGGCGTATGGGACTCCACCGCCATTATCAGCATGCGGGGGAACAAGTGAATGAACGACTGCGGAGGGCGATCCAAGAGCTGATCTAAATAATAATGATCAAGCTGACTCGCACAACATCGAACCGGGATCAAGGGTCTGGCTTTACTTGGATCGCGTGAAAGAAGAATACGCCAGGAAGTTAGCGCATTTGTGGCATGGAACCATTCCGTATATCCGAATTGATCGGCGATCATGCCGCCCGGCTGATCACTGCTGGTACCGATTACGGAATTTTCCCGATCGTCCACTTGTCGAAGCTGAAGCTGGTCCGGGAATACCCCGATCGACCAAAAACCAGATTGTCATCCGATGATCAGCCAAGGTTTGACTTTGACGAGGCTCTCTTTCCCGAAGACAGTCGGGAAAACACGTTGGATCAAAATGAATTTGAAGTGGAAACGATTTTGGATACCCGATCAGGCAAGAGAACCTGATTTGGTCGAACCCATCGTGATTACTGGGTACAGTGGAAAGGTTACGACGATCCAGCATGGGTAGGTTAACGGGACCTCAACTGTGGAGCTTTACTAAGGGAGTTTGAACGTGATCAGGTGAGACGAAACCGATTTGAAGTTATGCAAACTCATGAAGAAGGTAACCAAGAGTCTCAATAGTCTGGGTTGACGTATTGTGATGGATCAGCCAATTGTAATGGTCAAACAAGTTGATATCAAGTTGATTGAGCTGGTTCAGATTCAACGGACATGTATATACATATAGTTCACGAAAACTACATTCGCGTGCATATGAACAATCGACATACGGGATGAAGATAGTGCTGGATCCTGGACATGAAGTGTGGATATGGAACATGAAAGTTATCAGGAAGCTGTCGTAATATATTAATGATTAAAAAAGAGAATGAAACAAAAGCTGATTATCACGATAATTACGGACCATACTTCGCGCGCAGACGGGAGATCTTGAGCGCCGGATGCTCCATGGGGCTTGAGCAGTATTGGTTCCACCAGGGCTCTTGACGATCGGCAAAGTCTAATGCATCGCGCAACGTGCCGATCGGAGTCGGGTGCCCATAACCAGGATACCACTCCCCGCCGTCGGCCTTGACGCCTCGCATTTCCGTCCGGCGAGCAGGCAGATGCAGCACAGCGGGGAACAGAAAAACGTCCAAGTCGCATTCGCCGCGCTGTATCCCATCAACCACATAGTCGCAGATCACGGCCCAAGCTGCTCCTGCTTTGGTGCGTCGGCGCTTGCGAGCATGATAGTAGTGCTCAAGCCACGCGTCCTTACGCATCTTCGCAGTGATCGGGAAATGGTGAGCTGCCTCCCATAGCGCCTGAACATATTCCCGATAATACGAAGCCAGGTGTCCCTGCAGATCTCTAAACCAGGGGCGATCAGGGAAGTCCAACCCGGACATATGCGTCATGGGAACATCCGAAGGCTCGGAATCGATCAAGAGTTTGATGGCCCCGGGTGTCAGAATATCAGATTGCCACTGCGTGTCCTTGGGCGCCGGCGACCTGATCGGAAAAATCCTCCCTGACGGACGGGACCAACAGCGAGGGACGAGTTTGCGTCTTACCGAAAGAACCAGAGGCGTTAAATCCCCTACCTGATCGGCACTCCATCGTCGTCGGGTCGCCAGATGGGTCTTCGACGGTTTGCTCCGCAGGACGACGTATAGATCCATGAACCTCTTCTTCGGATCATAACTAAAGTCGTCTTGCTTGATCGGCGATTTGTCCGCTGGAACGAAGATGCCAGTGAAGTTGGGCGGTCAGGTGGTCAGCGTTGTACCGGCGATCGAAGGAGCGCTAGAAACAGCCGGATCCGGTTGCTTGTCTTCCAGATCGTCCTCGTCATCGCCGTCGGAGTCAAGCAAAGCGACGGACCGGGTCAGCGAATTTGAGCCCGACGAGGCCGCCACCGGAATTCGACGATCGGCGCTGCGTGATCTGGCCAAAGCAGTTAGCGTCCTTCCATCCAAATCTGTCGACTCGTCGTCAGAGTCAGCAACGAGATGAGAGCGCTTGGCAGGAACCATCTTCTTCTTCGATGAGCTTGCCCGTTTGCGCATCGCCGAACCCAAGATCGACGAGACCGGTCTCGAAGCTAGCGGCAAACGGGATGGAGTAGACGCAGGAGCCGCTGCCTTGTTGATCACTGGCTGATCAGCATCATGAATCGGCGAAGAAGCGACGGAGAAGGTGGGCGAAGGCGGGGCAGATCCAAGAGGATCATACGACGGCGTCCCAGCCGAAGCGAGAGAGCTGATCAGCTCAGGGAGTCCATGAAAAGCCGTCCGAAGCGACCCCGAATCAGCGTTCGGGTCGGTCCACCTGTCCATGGTCTGGTGTGCGATCTTCCTCAAGTCGCCATGACGTTGGGTCCAGGCGCGCTCATCGAGCTGTAGGGTTTCAAGCTTAACCCGAGCAAGATTAAGCTCGCGCCGGCGATCTTCAGCTTCCTTCTGGTTCTCGCTCAACCTTTTTTTAATGTTGGCACGGCCGATGCGCGAACCAGAAAGCTGTTTCACCAAGAGCTGAACCTGTTCATCCGTGTGACGCATCTCGACTTCCAAGCGCTCCACTTCCTCGGCGGTACGGATTTTGTTCCGAAGTAGCTGATCATGGTCGCAACGGTGGTCATCGAGCTGTTGCAAATGACCCACCATCTCGACCATCGAGCATTTCATCGCATCAATGCGCTCGTCTAGAAGCAAGGATAGAAGAAGTTATATACAGATTGCAGAAGAAACAGACGGGTTGGACATACCTTGATTGCGGACAGTAATAGACAGCGAGCAAATCATCGATTGCAGCGAAGCGACAGTATCCGAAGGCTTGGCACAGACGCGCAGGGCAGCGAGATCAGCAGACAACTGATCTCGCTCAACTGTTAAACTTTTAACGCGGTTCTTTATGTCCAGCAGATCTTGATCTAGTTTGGCGCGGTCCAGTTGTAAAGTCGACAGCTGGTTTGCCAGGTCGGGAGAATCACGCTCCAGAGTATCGATGACAACCCGACGATCCAACAACTCGGCATTAAGCGTCCGGTTAACATCGTACAGGGAAACTAACTCAGGAATTGCGCTCCGGAGCACCAACCGCAATCGGCCAGTCTCTATGGACCCCAGCGTGAGCGGGCCCGTTCCCTCCACCAGACGAGCCAGTTGCTCCAAGTAATTGACGGGGCGACTCGGAGAAGGCCGGGCAGGGAAACTCAAAGGCGGACGATAGGAAGTCAGGGTCGTCGTGGGGGAGATGAAGCTGGTCGTGATTGTGGTCGCGGTCGCGATCAGGGAAGTCGCAGGACCGGTTGAACTTGGCCCTGGAGATGAGACGTTGGTCGGAGAAGCAGCCGAAGAGGCAGGGAAGGAAAGAGGAGGTCGTCTTGAATCAGACATGGCTGGTCGCTAAGTGGAAGATTCGGAAATGGATGAGTCGAACTGCAGTCGTTGCGCGTCTGCAGTTAGGCTCAGGGGCGGCTGTGGTAAAGCGGTCTGAAAAATGTTGAGAATAAGGTGGACCACACATGACCGTTGATTGGTAACGATGAAAACACCCATCAAGATGAGACAGTTCATGGGTGGGACAGGCTGTCGCGTATACGACGAAAAGGTGGTGGACAACGGGCTATCGTACTGTGAAAGGATAAGCCAAGTACCGTTACTACGCCCGGTCCCGGATACTAATAAAACGACGGAGGTCACGATTCCGATCGGGATATTGCATATTAAGTGGAGTTCACGTGGACGTATAAGACGAGATCGACTGAGACAAACTGGAGATACAGCAGCAATGGCGAAGTGACATATCAGGAACAGTTATCGGGATGAGTTATGAACAGTACAAAGGTTGAAGTTGGATGTTATATGAAGTTCCAGCCCGATCGGCCGAGCCACCTAACTCTGCCCCAATATACGAAGATCAGGTACATAATAGAACGGGGTATGTGGAGTGGCGAGCCGTCCGAGTATTACGAAGTTAAGGCAAGCGATGGGAGTTGATGGATCTATCCAGAATTGATGTAAGAAGGTCCGATCAGGCCCGACTTCACGAGAAATGCCGAGTCGGTGCGATCTTGGTATCCCGACAGGTGATGAAGGTCGAGAACATGGTCGAGTGACCAGGCAAAGTCGATGTGATGGTAACCCGGAGGTGTTTCGAAGTGATCTGCCCTGATCACTGCCAGATCACTCGGCCGATCGCTGTGCTGATCATGATCGGAGCCGATCGGCCCCAAACCGGTTTCCAGGTGTGAAGGCAGATGGAGTTTTCAGTTAAGCCGGATTGGATATGAGGCGAACAGTGTCCGAGAGACAGATCTCGAACGGTTTTCAGGCTGTTTATCGAGAGATCAGGATGGTTGAAGAGCGCCATAGAGTTTGACCATAATCGGGTCAGAAGTGGTACGGATCTGTTTGAAGGTGCAACAAAGATGGGTAAGGTGGTACTACGCAACCGTGCGACGAAGCGAACAGGATCGAAGTATAAGGCAGGCACATGAGTTGGTGTATGGTACACTCGGTATAGGACATTGCATATATATAATAACAGGTTTTGATTTACCCCCTAAGCAAAGAGTCGCTACGCCACGTGTCGCGGTCATGGGGAGCACAGGGCTAACTAGTCCCCTCTTGCCCAACTTACTTCCCGGTTAAAACGCGCTTAGACGAATTTAGGCTTACCGGAAGGCCCCCGACGGGTCTGTTTAGGTTATCAAACCTCACCCCCCACTGCGCACGTGTTTGGAACACGTTTTTTATATTGGAAATGTTTTGTGGAGATAATGTTTGTGGATTACTATGGATGATCGTGGTTTGATCGCGTTTTCTTGGTCTCTTGTTGTCTCTCACTCTTATTGGCTGGCCTGATCGGACGAAGTTTCCCGATCAGTGCCTAGATACCGAAGTTAAGTATCGACCCCAACCCGTTCTCCGGTGAAGATTTCCACCCGAGGACACCCCCTTCTCGAGAAGGTCATCCCCTGCGACCTGATCAAGATCATCGTTTTCGTCTCCGAGTCCACCTGAGTGAGTGTAACCACCCCCGATCAATGGGTACACAAGGTGAGATGAAGTTAAGTATGAATTCTATCGCACATGACGACCGGTCGGATGACCGGGAAGATCAGATCAGTCACCATAATGGTGATTCATCCGATTCTGATTATACCCCGGGCATCACAGTCAATGAAGCCGAATTATGTTGTCTGCTGCTAGGTATGGATCTCCTGCAAGAACAAAAGAGTGGAAGAGTAATCATATGTGGAGATTCAAATCTGGTGATTCGGCAGATCACTGGGGAAATCGATTCCAAGGCACCGCGTTTGAAGTTGTTGAATGATCAGATTATGAAAGTTCTACGTGGATGGCCAAGTCATGACCTCTTACATGTGAAACGCGATTGGAACCGGAGTGCGGATCACCTAGCCACGATGGCCATGCGTGATCAGACTGGATCGATAGTTACCGATAAAGCATTGCTGGAGGAATTGGTAGAGATCAATAGGTTGCCCGAGCTGATTCATGCGGAGGATAAAAAGGAAGCAGCCCAGGTCTCGATTATGACGAGATCACGAGTCAGATCAACACCCAACAGGTAACTCTCTCGAGAAAGCCTAACAGAAGAAATAGTACAGGAGATGCGGATCGGAAGAATTCTCAAGGCACAAGACGAAGAAAAATGGATCGTTGACTTGAAGGCGTTTCTGAATGGAGATTTGGAGAAATTGAGCCAGCGTGAAGCAAAAGATTGTGTTAAGATCGCGTCCAACTATGAGATCGACGAAAACGATTTGTTGTTTTACTATGTTCAAGCTGATCAGGCCGATGCAGATCTGGACCGATCAGCAAGGCTCGTGATCCCAGAGACTTTACAAGCAGATATCTTACATCATTATCACGTCAGTTTAGAGGGTGGTCACCAGGGCGTAGGTCGGACATACCACAGGATTCGCAAACATTTCCACTGGAGAGGTTTATATCGAAGTGTCCAAAAGTTTGTCGGAACATGTACAGATTGCGAAACCGGGAAGGGTATGCCGAACATCCGGGGTAGATCACCTGGAAATATCCAGACGACCTACCCTTTCCAAGTGATAGCGATGGATCATATACCGTCCTTGCTAAAATCGTTCAAGGGCAATACAGAGTTGCTGATCTGGACTGATCTGTTCACGGGATTGGTGATCGCGAAAGCGGGATCTACCCGAACAGCCCAACAAGTCGCCTGCAGTTATGAGGAATGTGTCTTTAGGCGGTTTGGAGCAAGTGAGGTGATCAGGCACGATCGGGAACCAGGTTTTATGGCTGAAGTTTTCCGATCATTCAATCAGATGCTTGGTCAGAAACAAAGCGCGACTATGGCCTACCGTCCGCAAGCGAACGTTAAGGCCGGGCGTATGGTGCAGACGCTAACCAGAGCTATTTAGATGTATGTCGCGGATTCCGCTCAGCAAGATTGGGATGAGTATGCAGAGAGACTGGTGTTTGCGTTGAACTCTTCTTTCGATCGGATCAGGGGAGATACTCCGTTTTACTTGGCAAATTTTTGGGACCCCCGACCTACCATCGAGTCGGTGATTCCCGTCGGATGTACCCGATGTCGAGAACGCGAAGCTCGTCGATGGCGTATGGGACTCCAGCGCCATTACCAACATGCGCGGGAACAAGTGAACGAACGACTGCGGAGGGCGATCCAAGAGAGAGCTGATCGGAATAATGATCAAGCCGATTCGCATAATATCGAACCGGTATCAAGGGTCTGGCTTCACTTGGATCGCGTGGAAGAAGAATACGCCAGGAAGTTAGCGCATTTGTGGCATGGACCATTCCGTATGTCCGAACTGATCGGCGACCATGCTACCCGGCTAATTAAGGCTGGTACCGATTATGGTGTTTTCCCGATCGTCCACTTGTCGAAGTTGAAGCTGGTCCGGGAATACCCCGATCGACCAAAAAACCAGGTTGTCATCCGATGATCAGCCAAGGTTTGACTTCGATGAAGCTCTCTTGCCCGAAGACAGTTGGGAAAGAACGTTGGATCAAAATGAATTTAAAGTGGAGAAGATTTTGGATACCCGATCGGGCAAGAGGGCCCGATTTGGTCGAACCCATCGTGATTACTTGGTTCAGTGGAAAGGTTACAACGATCCAGCGTGGGTAGATGAACGGGATCTGAATTGTAAAGCTTACTAAGGGAGTTTAAACGTGATCGGGTGCGACGAAACTGGTTTGGAGTTATTCAAACTCACGAAGGAGGCAATCAGGAGTCTCAATAGTCTGGGTTGACATATTACGATGGAAATTGGGTATCACGATAACTACGGGTCATACTTCGCGCGCAGACGGGAGATCTTGAGCGCCGGATGATCCATGGGGCTTAGGCGATATTGGTTTCGCCAAGGCTCTTGACGATCGGCAAAATTCAGAGCATCGCGCAACGTGCCGATTGGAGTCGGGTGTCCGTGACCGGGATACCATGTCCCGCCGTCATCCTTGATGCTTCGTGTTTCCACCCGGCGAACAGGAAGATGCAGCACGGCGGGGAACAAGAAAACGTCCAAGTCGCACTCACCGAGCTGGATCCCGTCCACCACAAAGTCACAGATCACGGCCCAAGCAGCTCCAGCTTTGCTACGTCGGCGCTTGCGAGCATAGTAGTAATGCTCAAGCCAAGCGTCCTTACGCATGGCCGAAGTGATCGGGAAGTGGTGAGTTGTCTTCCAGAGCGCCTGACCATGGTCCCGGTAATACGAAGCATGGTGTTCCTTCAGAGCTCCGAACCAGGGGCGATCAGGAAAGTCCAATCCGGGCATAGGCCTCACGAGAACGCCCCAAGGCTCTGAATGGATCAAGAGATTGATGGCCCCTGGTTGCAGCACGTCAGATTGCCAGTGTTTGTCTTTGGGCGTCGGCGACCTGATGGGGAAAATCCACCTTGGCGGACGGGACCAACAGCGAGGAATTTTTTCGTCTTACCAAACGAACCAGAGGCGTTAAGTCCCATAGCTGATCGTCACCCCAGGGTTGTCGGGTCGCCAGCAGTGTCTTCATCGGTCGACCCTGCATAACGACGTACAGATCCATAAACTTCTCCTTCGGATTATAGCTGTAGTCGTCTTGATGGATCGGTAATTTAGCCGCTGGGAAGAAGACACCAGTGAAATTGGGCGATCTGGTAGTCGGCGTCGTACCGACGACCGGAGGAGCGCTAGAAACAGCCGGAGCCGGTCGCTTGTCTTCCAAATCGTCCTCGTCATCGCCGTCTGAGTCAAACAAAGCGACGGCCTGGGTCAGCGAAGCTGAGCCCGACGAGGTCGTCACCGAAACTCGACGATCAGCGCTGCGTGATCTGGCCAGAGCAGTTCGCGTCCGTTCGTCCAAATCTTTTGACTCGTCATCAGAGTCAGCGATGAGGCGAGAGCTCTTAGCAGGAACCGTCTTTGTTTTCGATTGGCTTGCCCGTTTGCGCTTCGCCGAACCCAAGATCGACGAGACCGGTCCCGAAGCTGGTGGCGGACGGGATGGTGTGGACGCAGGAGCCGCTGCTTTGCTGGTCGCTGGCTGATCAGCATCCACGTTAATTGGCGACGAAGCGACGGAGAATGTGATCGACGGCGGGCCGGATCCAAGAGACTTATAAGACTGTGTTCCGGCCGGAACAAGAGAGTTGACCAGCTCAGGGAGTCCATGCAAAGCCGTCCGAAGTGACCCCGAATCAGCGTTCGGGTCGGTCCACCTGTCCATAGTCTGGTGGGCGATCTTCTTTAAGTCGTCGTGCAAGCGCGCTCATCAAGCTCCAGGGTTTCAAGCTTAACCCGAGCAAGATTAAGCTCGCGCCGGCGATCTTCAGCATCCTTCTGGTTCTCGCTCAACCTTTTTTTAATGTTGGCACGGCCGATGCGCGAACCAGAAAGCTGTTTCACCAAAGCTGGACCTGTTTGTCCGTATGACGCATCTCGACCTCCAAGCGCTCCACTTCCTCGGCGGTACGAATCTTGTTACGGAGTAGCTGGTCGTGGTCGCGACGGTGAATATCGAGCAGTTGCAAATGACCCACCATCTCGACCATCGAATGCATTATCGCCCCGATGCGCTCGTCTGGAAGCAAGAAAAGAAAAAGTTATATACATATTGTGGAAGAAGCAGATGGGTGGACATACCTTGATCGCGGACGGTGACAGATAGCGAGCGAGTCATCGATTGCAGGGACGCAACGGTATCGGAAGGTTTAGCTGAGACGCGCAAGGCAGCGAGATCGGCGGACAACTAATCTCGCTCGACTGTTAAACCTTGGACGCGGCTCGTCATGTACAACAAATCATGTTCAAGTCTGTCGCGATCCAGTTGTAAGGTCGATAGCTGATGTGCCAGGTCGGCGGAATCGCGCTCCAGACGATCCATGATGGCCCGACGATCGAGAAACTCGGCGCGAAGTGTCCGGTTAGCCACGAACAAGGAAATTAATTCAGGAATTACGCTCTGGAGCCCCAATCGCAGTCGGCTAGTCTCTATGGGCCCTAGCGTAAGCGGGCCTGTGGTGGGCCGATTTCCAAATCCAGGACGGATGTCTTGGGTGGAATCCGGATACCCACTGGCCCGGACGACCAACTATTGGAGGGAGTACTCCGTTGATCCTGATCGCTATCAGAATCGGATGAATCACCACTATGGTGACTGACCCGATCCTCCCGGTCATCTGACCGGTCACCAGGTGCGTTAGAATTGATACTTAACTTCATCTCACCTTGTGTACCCATTGATCGGGGGTGGTTACACTCACTCAGGTGGACTCAGTAACGAAATCGATGATCTTGATCAGGTCGGAGGGGATGACCTTCTCGAGACGGGGGTGTCCTCGGGTGGAAATCTTCACCGGAGAACGGGTTTGGGTCGATACTTAGATAGGCACTAATCGGGAAACTTCGTCCGATCAGGCCAGCCAATAAGAGTGAGAGACAACAAGAGACCATGAAAACGCGATCAAACCACGATCTTCCATAGTAATCCACAAACATTATCTCCACAAAACATTTCCAATATAAAAAACGTGTTCCAAACACGTGCGCGTGGGGGGTGAGGTTTGATAACCTAAACAAAACCCGTCGGGGGCCTTCCGGTAAGCCTAAATTCGTATAAGCGCATCTTAACCGAGAATTAAGTTGGGCAAGAGGGGACTAGTTAGCCCTGTGCTCCCAATGACCGCGACACGTGGCGTAGCGACTCTTTGCTTAGGGGGTAAATCAAAACCTGTTATTATATATATGCAATGTCCTATACCGAGTGTACCATACACCAACTCATGTGCCTGCCTTATACTTCGATCCTGTTCGCTTCGTCGCACGGTTGCGTAGTACCACCTTACCCATCTTTGTTGCACCTTCAAACTGATCCGTACCACTGCTGACCCGATTATGGTCAAACTCTTTGGCGCTCTTCAACCATCCTGATCTCTCGATAAACAGCCTGAAAACCGTTCGAGATCTGTCTCTCGGACACTGTTCGCCTCATATCCAATCCGGCTTAACTGAAAACTCCGTCTCTCTTCACACCTGGATGCCAGTTTGGGGCCGATCGGTTCAGATCTGGATCAGCACAGCGATCGGCATAGTGATCGGCTCGGTGATCAGAGCGATCAGCCCCAGATCACTTCGAAACACCTCCGGGTTACCACCACATCGACATTACCAGTTCACTTAACCATATTCTTGACCTTCATACATGTTGGGATGCGAAGATCGCCCCGACTCAGCATTTCTCGTGAAGTTGGGCCTGATCAGACCTTTTTGCGTTAATTCTGGATGGATCCATCAACTCTCACCGCTTGCAGCAGCTTAGTAATGCTCGTACGGCTCGCTTCTCCATATTCCCAGTTCTATCGTGTACCCGATCTTCGTGTTCTAAGGCGGAGTCAAGCGACTCGGCCGATCGGGCCGGGATTTCCATATCACATTCAACTTCAACATCTGTACCGTTCATGACTCATTCCGATAACTGGATTCTGCCGTCCCTGATATATCACTTCGCCATTGATGACGTATCTCCAGTTTGTCTCGGCTGGTCTAGTCGTGCACGTTCACGTGAACTCCACTTAGCATCCAATATCCCGATCAGACCGTGACATTCGTCATTCCATTAGTATCCGGGACCAGGCGCGATAACGGCATTTAGCTTATCCCTTCACACGACAACAGTCCGTTGTCGAACGCCTTTCATCGTATACGAAATCAGCCTCTCCCACCCATCAACTGTCTTATCTTGATGGGTGTTCCCATCGTCACCAATCAACGAGCATGTGTGGTCCACCTTATTCTCAACTTTTTGTCAGATCGCTTCAGCACAGCCGCCCCTGAGTCTGGTCGCTACCGCACAACGGTAGCGGCCTGATCTCACCTAGCACGGTTCTCCATTTCAGAAATGCTCAAACACGTTTGTCACCACTCTGGTAAAGTCTGCTGATCATTCATTATCCGCATACTTCCATATCACTAATCTTTAAGACCCATGCAGATCGCATCTTCATACATCGTTTGCCGTAAAACCATTTTCACAGTCGAGTTGCTCTCTTGGTTAATGAGCTGGCCTCTGACTATGGATGGCAACAAATAAACCTGCATGAAGAGGTCGGGTGTCTTTAATGCTCGCCAAAGACATATTGTTTCAGGAGGGCCGGCCCATCCACTCAGGCCGATACACGTGATAAATATCTCAAGTTCCATCGAACATGACGATATGGTCACCGATCGAGCCAATTTCAGAGCGGAGTCTGATCATCATAAGCAACTTTCAATTTTGTGCCGTATAGTCGGAACCGTACAAAACAATCGGGCTTTCCGAGCCAGAAAAGCCAAGATTCCGTCCATACAAAAATATATTCTCGACTGTGCTGCCATTAGTTGGGAACGTACTGTTACATACGACAGATGAAAGCACTGGAGACTTGTAAGATGCCAAAACAACTGTAGATGATGCCTGAAACGTTACATTCTCCACACTGGGAACACTCATGACCAACGTGATGTTCCAGTATAGATTTGACCCAACACCCGGAGCGGATGTGCATTGGATTCCTGTATTTCCATTCACTAAAGAGCCGTTTGTCGCACGATAGGGTGAACCAATGCCACAAGCACCATACTCCACAATGAGCTGCTTAATTACTACCGAACTATCCGCTCATTGTTTGAATCCGATATATGTGCCACTGAGTATGAAATGCTCGCCACCAATTGTATCTAATTGACTCGAGCCATCGCTGGTGAGGCCAAATCCATCCAGTGTTGTATCTTGCTCATTAACTACACTAATCACGATGTCTTTGGTAATCCTTAGGCTATTTGTTTCACTTGAATCACGAGCTTCGATTGTGAGCGTATAAGCTTGAACGGACTCAAAATCGATAAGACCGTTCACCACCAAGACACCTGTCAATGCATCGATACAGAAAACGTCGAGACCGGGTGGATACACTGCGCTCAGTGCATATTGAATCGTATGCAAGGAATCCGAGAATATATCAGGGTCTGATGTGTGAATTTGTAGCAACACAGCGTCAGTGGGCGTGTTTTCTACGACAGAAAAACTTGTCGGAAAGTCAATGAACAATTGCAATTCATTCACCTCTGCCACATCAATAATAATGTGTGCCATAACACTCAATTTGCCAGGATCCTGCACGCTGAGATTGAACATGTAAAGCCGTTTAACTTCATAATTCAGTGAAGGTTTCACCACAACCCTACCACACAACGACCGGCTGGTATCTTTCTCGATGTTTACGGAAAAGAAAAGAGAATCACTAGCATTCAAGTTAGAAAAAAGCTTGTAACTTAGAGCGTAACCATCGCCTTCGTCTGGATCGATGGCGCTGATACACCGGGAAAGTGCGAAGTTAGTGGCTTCATTTTCGTCTATTATGAATGTGTATTGCTGATCAGTGAAAACTGGTGCTTTATTGACATTCACAACCTTAACGATCACATCATGAGTGCTGCATACCAAATGGTGACCCAAATGCTGAATTTTCAGGCACGCCGAATGTGTAGGACGATTGCTGAAAACTGGGGGGCTCATTCACATTCACAATCGTAATCTTATTTGGTGATCACTTGATAAACCGCCTTCGTCTATACCTCGAACTTGAACCATGAAAAACGAATTCTTCTCATAGTCAAAAAGAGAAGTATTTAAAAAATGGACAGATTTCCACTTTCTGTCAAAGCAACATATTGAGATGGAAAAGCCAGCTCAAAGCGAACGTGGTCGGACGCATCCGGGTCACTTGCAGTAAGTTCATTAATCATTGTGCCAATTGTAGGATTTTCTTCAATTTCGAAGCAACAACTGGTAATGAAAAGGGCTTCGTCACGTCGTCAACGAAAATTGATAGGTTAGCTTCTTCCATTAAGTCTTCAACGTCCACAACACTAAGAGACACTTGGCTCAGCTGGTCAGAAGCGCGTAGAGCTTCGTAGTCCAATGTATTTGTTGCCAGTTCGAGCTCACCCGAAGATGAGACTCTGAACCAGTTGCTTTTGGGTCCGCGAAGGAAATATTCAAGTGGAGATGGTAAAGCACCAAAAATACAAAGCACTGTTGATGAAGTTGTGTCGGAAACGAAAACGTCACCGACGAATTTCGCTCGAACGTAAACATGAAAGTTCATTGCACTTGTACTACTTTGAGCAGTGACCACGTGATCGTCTACTCTGACAAATGCATTGCGTGACACCCAATCCGGAAGGTCGTCATTATCTTCATCAATGAGAACGAAAATGCTACCTGAGCTTGCCAAATTCAATGTAGTGTTTGACAGAGGCGTTGATGTTGGGGTGGCAACAATGAAGGCGCCCTTGAGATCTATCGGAATGCTTGTCCACTCGTAGTCACTAACATATGAAAAGACAGGTGTTTGATCTTGTAGTCTAGATAAAACGTTAAGACCGTCTCCTTTCAGTGTCAAAAACTTGCTATCCTCATGCTCCGCATCCGAAACATTCACAAAACCCAGCGTTGTGCCATCCGGTATGTTTTCATTTACTCGGAAGATCTGATTCGGAGCTATGTGTGCTTCACTAACGTTTACGATAGACACCCAGACTGCTGAAACTGCAGTTGCTTAACCGTCTGAGCACTCAATCATGCCATTGTACGTTCGCTTTGTTTCGAAATCGAGAGTTTTAGTTTCTGCATAGAACGTGCCGCTTTTCTTTTCGATTCTAAAGTTCATTGAATCATTTAGTAGCGCAAACGAAAGATCGTCACCCACATCTTCGTCGAAACAATGAATCGTCCCCAATAATTCCATGTTTCGAGACGTCAAAACATCATTCTTGGAAAACGCGATGTCGTTCGCTGTAAAATTTGCTGCTTGCAGTATTGGTGGGTCGTTCAGGTTTAGAACCGTAGCTACTAATGTTGACACGGCCACAAGCCCCTCGTGATCAGTTACTGCTACGTCAATGCTTATCAATGGAAAGATTTCAAAGTTTAGCATGAATGCGCTCGCTACTCGAAGAACACCAGTCTTTCCAAAAAAAACGAAATCCGTCGATCGATGCAGCGATCGATTGAAGGCTTTAGTCTAGGAAGAAACCTCCAAGTATGCATGCAACTCAGGAAGCAAATCGACGAGTTTTAATCCCAGCGTATACAGCTCCAGATCAGACCCGATCTGTTCCTATCTGTAAGAATGATCGAGAAACCTAGAAAATGTTCTACGAAAATGCGCCGGATACGTGAATTTCAAACCAGAGCGATCAGTGGGAGACCAGATCGGACCATCCACTCGGCACCGGATCAGGTTTTGGTTCATGATTCATTGCACATCCGCTTGCGACATCCTCAGTTGGATCGCCCCAGACCTGAAGTCCTACATTGGCAGTTTCAATCGACACTCTCAAGGAAGATTAGAGGACTCTGAATATTGCCTGCGTCATGATAAAAGACCGAAAATGCATTGATATCAAAATCTAGTTGCAAGTGTAATCCACAATCATGACCATTACGACACTCAACAAGTCGCCACTCAAAAGTCCACACAGAAATCATAAAACGTAATAGATCTGGCAGAACGTTTTGATCGTAGTTCGAAGCAGCGATTGAAATATAGCCTTGCATCAAACGTTGCAACGGCTCTGCTACGAGTATAACTTCATTAACGAGTGCATCACCCTGAAAGTCGTTGCATCGAATGTTGGACACGTTTTTGAGCACTCGTGGCGTCGTGAGAGCTACGAGGCGTGTCCTCGGCACCCAGAAGGTCGGCGGAACCAGCAGCGGCAGACGATGTGAGATTGTCATTGCGATTGCGGATCTTTGACGCGTCAATCGCAGGCGGCAGCACTACACACATTGATGGTTAAGGTGGCAACGATGTGGTTACTTGAACCGCTCGACTGCTACATTGTTGCATGGAGGAACTGGACACAGCTCAACAAATGTAGTACTTCTAATATGTGGTTCTCTTCTTATGATACAGGTCTGATAGAGCGACGACTAAAAAAAAGGAAGCGCAATAGCTCTGATTCGTCGTTCACTAGCATATACGTTAGGCCCCAAGGAGGAAGAGAGACAACAATTGCACGAGTACGTCGTAGAACTTTTATCGACACTGCGGGATGGCTGTAAAACGCAAACAGTGGAGCCAACGATTGGAGTTCGTAGTGAGGTAGTGGTGACAGTTAAGGCAGAGTTATGTGGTGAAATGACTTATGAAATAATGCAAAGTACTTTCCAAAGAGCGCATTCTGATACGGACCAAGGGCGCGGGCACCGAAGAGTCGCCGCCGAGGAAGTCTACAAGCGGTCGGGCGGCGCCAGGCTGGAAATCAGGCTGGTGGACATGACAAGGGGCGTGGATAGTCGAATAGGCGGGCTAAGCGGACAGGAAGGCCACGGATGTTGGATGGCCGAGGCGCGGATGGCGGACGGCCGAGGCGGCGGATTGTTTGTAAGGAATGAGTGAAGGGAGCCTGAAGGAAGATGATGGTTCTAGTGGATGAGGGAGGCACCCGGATCGGATGAGAAGTCGCCAAGGAATTACTAGCGCCAGCGGCCGAGGAGCTCGGATGGGTGGCTATCCGGTCGAGCCGACCGGGTACAATGTACCATTCGGACTGGTACCAGATGGGTTCGGTGTACCGGCCGGGTTGGTACCATCGGGGGTTGGTGTACCGGCCGGGCGGGTACACAAAGTCGGAGTTAGCCGGGCTACTTTGGGTAAGGCACATGACTGGTCAGCCGTGTTATTTGGGGTAGGTTACACAGAAGGGAGTATTGGATATAGGATAAATCAGTATACGTTTCGCTTTCTTAGACACAAGTCGCTTTTATTGGTTCACGGCAGAGGGCTAACAAGGTCCCCTCTTGCTGTTATTGGTTTGCCCGGGGAAGGTTAAGTTAACCCACCGGAAGTCCCCTGACCGGGAGTCGCGGCGACTTCGTATACTCACCTCAAGTCGCCCGTGTTTTGAACACGGTATTAAGTATTGGGAAGTGGTGACATTTTGGCCTTCTGTGGAAGAGTGTGGAGTTGTATCTGCCTCGTTTACACATTTGGATTCGCCCTTCATTGTTATTGGTTTAGCTGGCCGATTGATTATTCTCGGTCCAGCCGGAACTATACAAACTTCAAGTGTCTTATTGGTTTAGCTGGCCGATCGACTATTCTCGGCCCAGCCGGCACTATACAAAGTTCAAGTATATTACCCAACGAGCTCCCCGGTGACGATTTCCGCCCAGGAGCTACCCCTAGTCCTAACCCTCATCTCCCTATTGGACGGATTTACACTTTTCGCCCTAGGGTCCACCAGGAGAGCAAACCACCCAGTACTGACGGGTACACAAGGTGAGCTTTCAACATGCAACATCCGAGCAGTCACGATCAAGCGGATGGAAGTGACCGATCTAGCCGGCCGGATGCCGGATCGGATCATGACTCGGATGGACGGAGTACCCCCTCCGATAGTCAGTCGTCTGGGACCCCCGTGGGTGTTCGCGTCTCAGGAAGATTTTCTGAGAGCGACTACACCACAATGGTGCGCGTGCCCGGATCTCTTGGTGACCCTGGATATCACCGCGAGTCCCTAGCGGGCGAAAGACCTAAACCTGTCAAATTTGTTGACAATGTTGTGTCGGGTGCATTGGGGGAAGGCATATCGCCCCCAATGCTGCTGAAGATGGAAGGATGCGATGGTCGCCTCGGATTGGGGGAGTTCGAGGTTGACATTAAAGAAGAAGTTACTCCCCTAGAGGCTCCGCCGGGGGCGGATTACGGTACTACTTACTGCAGTGCCGGCCGCTACACGGATGGAGCCGGATCGGACTATGGTGCAAGTCGCCATAGTCCGAGGAAGGATCATGGTTCCGACCATGATCCTAACGAACAAATGCATATTATGGATATAAAGGAAAAAATCAAGGAAGAAAAAGCGGAAGTCGGATACGACCGGAGTGGGAAGCCGGCCGGATCGGGACCAAGTCGCGATCTGGCCCCCCTACCCCTAAAGAAACCGGATTGGCAGGAATTGGATTATCCGACCTACAAAGACAAACCGCGCTTCGAAGAGGAAGAAGAGAAGCAGGACGGCCTATCGACGGATATAGACTTGGAGCGTGCTTTCCATCTTCACGAGTTGGGGCAATTCTTGCGGACGGATAAGGTGCTGAAAATAACACGGCCGAAGATCATAGGCGGATTGAAAGGTCCCGTCTCTCCCCCAACTCTCTCAGACGGCCACGTGTCCCTTATTAGAGGACTATTCGACCAACTCAAACAAGCCGGCATTAACACCGGTGTGTTTGATCCGAACGAGTTGTTTGATCTGAAGATGGACAAGTTGAAGGAGGCGTCCAGCGCCCTGCACGACCGCTTGGTACCGCTAGTGGGTTGCTCGCCGCCGTCGAAAAAGATGACAGCTACGACTGGAGTGGCGCCGTCCACGCCGCCGGCGACAAGCAAACCGGCCGGGATACACTCAGGCTCTTCGCAGTACGAGTCTGCCCCTTCGGAAGCAGACTCATCTGATTCATCAGTGGGTATCACCCGCATGACGCTTGGCCCAAGGGGAGCAGCGCGTGTGGCGACAGCCATGAGACTTGGAGGACGTGAGGATCCGGGTACGCCCGAGCGGAAGAACGCCGGCCAGTACAGCGTACAGGCCTGGCGGACAGCGACGGCGGATCCAGAACCGAAGGAGGAAGACGAAGACGCGGATGGGCGGATTAAGAAGGAATGTCAATCTGGCAGCCCAGCCGCCCCTCAAGTCGCCCCTCAAGTCGCCCCTCACGGTGCATTCCAAGCAGAGTGAACCCCGAGCCGCCAGACAGGTCGCCGGGCCGGACGTCGGCCAACGAATAGGAAGCTGTCTCTCAGCGACGTGGATATGGAATCCGTCAAGTCGGCCAAGTACCATTATGATCCGGATGACTTGGATCTGGGGATAGCCCGCCGAGCCGATATGGCCTCGGCCCAAGCGTTTGACGCGAATTCGGGAACGATCACGAGGGTGTGAATGTCGGCCACGTCCGAGCTGAAGGACTTCACCGGACGCGACACGGACGAGGACCAGGCCCGAGGATGGCTGAGCCAGACGAAGTCGGCATTTCTCAGAGACCGGACGTCGGACTATGAGAAATGCCTGATCTTCGGGGATTTAATGAAAGGTCCAGCGAAAAACTGGATCCAACAGCTCAGCCGGGAAATCCGAGGAAACTGGAGGGGATTGGCCGGTGCGTTCGAGGAACAATACTGTGGATCTGGAACATCAGCGGCGCGACAATATTTCCACACCAAGAAGCGAGCGGATGAGACCCCCTGGAGTATCTCCATCGTTTAAATGTCGCTGGAATGAGGGCGGATATCCCCGTTAAAGAAGATGCCAGCCGGTCGGAAGCCGCCCGTGAACATGTGGAACATTTCATCAGCACGTTGGACGATCGAGAGCTGGCAGACCAGCTGGCGTTACTGCGATTGAAGAACACCACGGAGCTGGAATTAACGTTGCGCACCTACCTAAGAGCGAAGAAGCGAGGCCCCAAGGCGGCAGTTGGAACTGGCCGTTTCAAGTCCCGATTTAACGCGGATCAAGGAGGCCGGCCGCCATCTACCAGGACGGCCCGAGCCGTCCGCATGGTCGCCCAAGAGTCAGACGCGACCAGCTCGGAAGAGGAGTATCAGCGATCTGGGGGCGAGTCTGAGGAGGAACAGTATCGGTACCTTTTCTCGGCAGAAGCCAGTCAGCCGTCCAGGCTGCCAGCTGATTCTGGTCAGTCGAAGAGTTTTCCGGCTCGAGCTGACCAGGATCACCCCAGGCGCAAGTGCACCCACTGTGGGTCCATCAAGCATGACGACCGGAGCTGCTGGAAGCGGCTGACGTGCAAGAAGTGCGAGAGGAAGGGACACCCGGAGGAACACTGCCTGTTCACGTGTAAGACTTGCGGGGAGGTGCATGAGGCGAGACTGTGCCCAATTGAAGAATTCTACAACCTGATGAAGAAGTGGTACGTCCCGACCAAGCATGCTGGAATGCTGCCGCCCGAAGCGGAAAAGATGTTAAACTAGATCGCTCGCCAGGTTGGAATCTGGTTCGAGCCGAGCGGTCTAGTGTTAGTATCTATGCATATGTCGGTAAAGAGGATAATCAAGAAGCAAAGCAAAGGATAACCGACAATACATGTAAGTTTGACGAGTACGTCACCCGGTCCCCGGCCGGTACGGCTGACCCCTTCCTGGTGAGCAGTATACGGACGGATGAGTACTCCCGGTCTGAAGTGCGAATGGAATTAAATCTGCTACCTGGCGAGTCGCGAGGTTATTGGAAGTATCACTCGCCGGATAAATGGTTCAAGCAGGCCAAGGCGGATGGAAAAATCAATAACCAGAAAGCGACCATGCTGTTCGACTCTGGCGCAGAAGTGTCTATCGTAGACACCACCTTTGCTCGTAAGGTGGGGTGTGAGATAGACGAGACGAAGCGGCAGGAATGTATCGTCATTGGAGAAAGTTCATACATGACCCAAGGAAGGACAAGAGTCAAGATTACGTTAGATGGGTCGTTGGTATATTACTTTACCGCCTGGGTAGGCAAGCTGGCCGGGCAGGATGCAATTTTGGGCATGGACTTTATGGTCCCGGCCGGTATACGGCTGGACTTATCGCATGGGACATTGACGTTGCCGGACGAGGTACAGATCCAGCTGGCCGGCCGGCGGCCCTTATATGGCGCCCACGTCCAGTTCCTCAAACTAGGTCAGTTTGTAACGGTGCCAGTGGGAAAAGCGGTGGAAGTAATGTTACGACCACACGATCGGCGGAGTAAGTTATGGCTGACAAGGGGCGAGTGCTGGGTACCATCGTTCGTTAAAGGGGGTGGTCACCTCAACTTCATAAGTGTGACCAACATCTCTGAAAAGCCCCTCACCTTGCATGAAGATGTGATCATTGGAATGTGGCTAGCCGAGGATAAAGTGCCCCGCCGGCCGGGCTATGTCACTATTGGCTCAAGACGCTATATCGAGTGGCAAAACCTGGCTTTTCAGGCAACCACCGATCTGGTCAGCGAAGAGGAAGAATTAGAAGAGGACCAGACTTCGATGGTGGATAAACCCGAGTACCGGACCCCTTCTAAAATATTGACGCGGAGCCGGCCGTCGCCGGATCCGGCTGAATGTATTGGCCGAAGCTATGCTCCGATCGCGGAACTCGTTTTGCCCACTCAGAGGGAGACGGACGAACGACAGGGTCGGGAGAAAGGACCAAGCAGAGTCAGAGGGAGACGGACGAACGACAGGGTCGGGAGAAAGGACCAAAAAGTTGCATATGCGGTCAACCCCGATGACAGTCGGTTTGACGACCGAAGTGAAGGCGGATCGGCCCAGCCGACGGGGAAAACTCGGAAATAGTCGAAGGCGGATCGGCCCAGCCGGCCGAGCAGAATTCGGAATTAGTCGAAGGCGAATCGGCCCAGCCGGCCGAGCGGAATTCGGAAATAGCCGAAGGCGGATCGACCCAGGCCGATCAAGATCCCGAAGCAGCCGAAGCCGACCAAGTCTGCATTCATGAAGGGGGCGAGCTATATGTTGAAGGCATGGAGGATCAGATGGCGGTGCTACCTGAGGTAACCCCCTGCCCCCCAGCAGTCACTATCGACGATCTACAAGTGGGAGACCCGGATGTGAACACCCCGGAAGAGATCGGCAGATTGAAGGATATTATATGGAAAAGACGACATCTGCTGATCGGACCAGGGAACGCACTTCCTCCGGCCGCCCATGGGGCGGTATGTGATATTGATGTGGGAGGCGCCAAGCCGGTCGCACAGAGATGCCGAAGAGTCGCCCCCCAGTATCGGGAAAAGCTGTCAGAGCTTATCAAGGGTTTGCTGGCCACCAAGATAATTCAGCCGTCCACCTCGCCGTGGGCTTCGCCCATTGTAATTATTATTAAGAAGAATGGGGTGGATATAAGGTTGTGCATCGATTACCGGCTGGTGAACCGGCTGACTAAGCTGATGATTTATCCGATGCCGCTGATAAACGACCTGCTGGAGGACCTGGATAAAGTTTTGTGGTATTGCTCATTGGACATGGCCAGTGGATTCTGGGTGGTCTCTATGACCGATCGCGCACGGGAGATCTCTGCATTCGTGACGCCTTTCGGGTTGTTCGAGTGGAACCGGATGCCGTTCGGACTGAAGAATGCCCCGCAGATTTATCAACGGCTGATAGATAATGCGCTGTACGGACACTTCAAGATCAAGGCGAATCAAGATCCGGCTCAGGTCGGGGATGTGTTCACCGAAGGTGACCCGGACCCCGACCCAAAAAGATTCAGTTTTGGGGCGGCGGTCTTACATTGATGACATTCTCGTTACGGCAACTACCTGGGATTTACTGTGTGACAAAGTGGAGAAGTTGATGATTACGTGTGAAAAGTGGAATCTTTCAATTAGTGTGGTTAAGAGTTTCTGGGGAAAGACTAAGGTGACCTATCTGGGTCATCAAGTGTCGATTGCCGGATTGGAGGCTAATCCGAAGGATTTGGAGTCCTTGAGTAATCTGCCTTTCCCGCGATCCCTAAAGGCTATGCAATCCTTTTTGGGCAGCCTGAATTATTACAGTCGGTTCATCGAGGATTTTGCAGTCTATGCGGCGGTCTTGTATGAGTTGCGGGAGGTGGATTACCATAAGCTGAGAGAGCAGGATAGGCAAGCGGAGACGCAAGCCAGGCCGGCAATTTCAGCCAATGAGGAAGCGCCCTTTTCGGCAATTTCAGCCAATGAGGAAGCGCCCTTTTCGAGTATGTCAGCCAATGAGGAAGCGCCCTTCTCGGCAATTTCAGCCAATAAGGAAGCGCCCTTCTCGGGTATTTCAGCCAATGGGGAAGCGCCCTTGTCTGCCCAGACAAGCGACCGGCCGCCGAAACCCGACGCAGCCGGCCCGGACGACCACATGACCCGAGCGATGGTGGCTTTCGGCATGCTAAAAGCGAAGATGGCGACCACACCGGTCCTGAAACATTTCGATGTTAATAAGACTCCGGTGGTCATCATCTACGCTAACAAGTGGGCCATCTCGGCCGCTCTCGTGCAAGATCATGACGGAGTGTACTATCCCGTGACCTTCACCAGCCGGACCCTGAAGGCCAATGAAGTCAATTACGGGTTGGTGGATAAGGAAGTTCTGGCTCTATTACGGATCTTGGATGTGTGTTATACTATGCTGGTGTCTCGGCCTATCAAAGTACTATCTAGACGGTCGACCCTATCGTGGCTCCTGACGGCGAATGGAATTGACGGCCGGCTGGGGAGATGGGCGGCTCTGCTGTCTCAGTGGTCCCTCGAAGTGATTAAGTGTACTAAAGGGGAAGAGGAAATACTGGGCACACTGGATGCCAGCATTACCCCAAGGGCAGAAGTGGAGGAAGCACTGATAGCGATCGCGCCTCGGAAGCAGCCTCGACAAACTATCGTATTAACGCCGCCAACAGTGGGACCCACGGAGGAACTAATGGTTTTGAGTTTTGACGGGTCGGCGAGTGTAAAGAAGGGGGTCGGGGCCTATAGTGCCATTGTGTGGAAGCTGCCCGAATGGAAAGTGGTCGCGGCCGCCTCGGATTTCACGCCTGGCATTACGGTGAACGAAGCGGAGTACAGAGGGCTGTTGCTTTGCCTAGATCTGTTGGCTGGCCGGACACAGGGGCGGATCATCATATGTGGTGACTCCAATCTGGTGATCCGGCAAATCACAGGAGAGATAGATTGCAAGGCGCCCCGGCTGAGATTGTTGAATGATCGGGTTATGTCCGCCTTGCGGAGATGGCCGGAGCACGAATTGCTACACGTCAAACGAGAGTGGAATAACAGCGCAGACCATCTGGCCACCTTGGCCATGCGAGATCAGATCGGTCTCACCGTTTCAGATCCAGTGTTGTTAGACGGATTGGCGGAGATGAACAGGCTATCGGAGATAATTAAACCGGCCGCTAGATACGAGAACCACTCGCCCGGATCCAGCCGTCCCGTGGAAGAGGAATATGGCGACCGTGACTGGGAACAGGACGTTCACACCCGATCGGACCAAGAGATGCCCTTCGGCAATAAAAGGTCCCTCTAGGCGGACCCCCAAGCGGGCTGGACGAGACTAACCACGGTTAGTAGTCAAAAGTAAATGCTTGGAGTGGGAACGAAAGAGGCACGGATGGATATATTGAAAGAGAAACGAGAGAAATAAAAGAATTAAAGTAAGCCCGATTGCTCATCCCTGTGGATGACTGTACTTGCCGTGGAGCCGAGTCACTCGAAGTCCAGGGTGGTCGGAGGGCCGTTTGCGGTACTGATTGCGCCAAGGATCTTGCTGGTCAATGGCCTCCAGAGATTCGGAAAGGGAGGTAGTCTGATCCCGCGCACCCAGGCCGGGATACCACGTCCCTCCTTCCGCTGCATTTCCGCACCTACGGTTCGGTAGATGGAGCATGAACGGGAAGAGAAACAGGTCCAAGTCACAGTTACCATCCCGGATACCCTCCATGATAAACGTACACAGACGGACCCACGCCTCGGAAGCTCGCCCCCGACGATTCTTCCGGGCAAGGGAGTACTTGCGGAGAGATTCGTCCACTCGCTTGTCCTCTGCAGAGATGTACAGGAAGTGGGTAGACTCCCAGATGGCCCAAGCATGAGCCACAGCGAAATCCTGAAATCTCGCCTTGAATTCCGTGAACCATGGGCTGGACGGAAGTCCCATATCTGGCATCTTAGCGTTCAGGATTTTCCAAGGTTTGGTCTTCATGAGTGCGTCGATGGCGCCCGACCCCATCAGGTCGGGACGCCAAGTCGTTAATGAAGGCGTCTTGCGGGATCGAGGGAACAACCAGAGAGGCGGACGGGATAGGGAGTGAGCGAGCTGGGAACTGGAGATATCAGCGAGACTTGTATTTCTCAGCTGCTCGACTGGCCAAGGTAGGATGGCGGACCGATCCGCCCCACTGGGGAAGCGCCCGCCCGGTAACCACAGAAGCGGAAGTCTAGGAAAAGAGGGCGCAGGGGGTAGAGTGCTCTTCCGAATCTTGGGTTTGGCTGCCGGCCGGTGGGGTCGACGTTTGGGACGGGGCCCGGCCAGAGCGGATCGCCGGGTTTTGACCGGAGTAGGGGAGAGAGGTGCTTCTGGATCACTCAGGTCGGGAGGAGTCAACCACTGATCAGGGATATCCTCGTCGTTGTCTTCCGATTTCTCCTTGGCCACTACGTTGGAACTCGAGGTACGGGCGACCTGAGCGGCCGGGGTGTCGACAGTGCCGGGAGGCAAGGATGGATCAGACGGCTCATGTTCCCCGGAGCCAAAACCTGCCGGCGGCGGAGTCTGCAGATCGATAATCTGATCGGATTCCATTTGACCCGTCGTTCGCCCACCGGAACTGGAAAGGCAGCGACGGGTATCCGCGCGAGAGCAGGATAACGCGACACGTACTTGCTGGGCATCGTAATCCTCGTCTTCTTCGTCATCATCATAGATGCACGAAGGGGAGGACGACCCCGAGTCCGAGGAAGAATCAGGCGAAGCGGCTGCCGAGCCGGATGGCGACGCGGCCGCGGACCCGGACGGCGGCGCGACCGCTGACCTGGACGGCGACGCGACCGCTGACCCGGACGGCGACGCAACCGCTGACCCGGATGGCGACGCGGCCACTGACCCGGATGGAGGCGCGGCCGCATCGGATTCCGAGTCCTCTTCAGAGCTAGAGGAACCAGGGGTGAGACCAGTTCTACCTGGTGTGTAAGGAGGAGATGCAGCAGCGGACCGCTTCGCGAACAAGCTGTCATCGCTTTCCGACCCGAGCTCTCCCTCGTCGTCCGACTTGTCCGGAGGACATTGGCGCGAGGATGGGGATACGCTCTGCTTCCTCCGTTTAGGCGAGTTAGCACCGGCCAAGGGAGGGCTAGAGCAGGCTGGACGTTTTTGGCCCCCCGATCCTACCAAGGCGGACGAAGAGCCTGAACCGGCAAGGGGCGAGTCAGAGCCGGCAGGAAGTTCCTCAGGTTCCGACTCTGCTGCAGCGGGCAACGGGGATGATTTCGGCGGAGAAGTTTTCCACTGATCCACCATCCCCAAGACAGACAAGACGGATTCCCGTACATTGAGAGGAGCTTGCAAAAGAGGAGCGGCCTGGCTTCGAGTCGTTTCGAGCTGGTCTTGAAGTTCACACAACAAGGACCTAAAGCGATCCTCTTTATCCAGCATGGTAGTGCAAACACGGTCCGCCCGAGCTAGTAGGGCATGGGCGTCGAAATTTTCTCGACGGGCCTGGTGGAGCTCAGACCGCAACTCCTGTTGTCGGGAAGTAGTTTCCTGCAGCTGCTGCTCCAGATCCGAGATTTGGCGGAGGGCCTGGACGTGGGAGTCGTGCAGGTGGTTTGGTTGCCCCGCACTGTATCTAAGTCGTGGGACACCTGGCGGAGTCGGGCACGAAGGTGCGAAAGTTCTCGAGACATGTCAGGGCTCTTAGCGGACTGCTGCTTCAGCTGTTCCAGCTGTTGGACTGTGGAGCGACAAGGACATGAAGACTGTAAGCGACTGGGTTGCAACACAAGAGGAGAAGATGCACTTACACTGAAGCTTTGATCTGTGAACCAATTCCTGATTGGCGGTCCGGAGGGGCTCAACGACGTCTTCCAGCATGCGGAGACGGTTTCGCTCTTCCGTCAAGATGGCGATTTGACGTTCGAGATCGGTCACCTGTTTCTGAAGGTCAATTGTTCCCGGAGAAGGACTCCGAACGGCAGCTTCATCGGCCCGGCGGTTGGCAGCGGCGAGTTGTCGGACCAAGTCAGCCTGGATGTGCTCCAAGCTATCCACTTGGGCGGTCAACGTCTCCAGCCTTTTCTCCATCCCCGCCGCTTCGGAGATGGAGGCGGATGGCGCGGCGGCTCGTTGTAGGGCGTCCGTAAGCTGACCCACAATTGCCCTGAGGCGGGTTACTTCGTCCTCTGCGTGTTGACGACTGAGTTTCAGCTCAGCGATCCGGGGGTCCACGCGGTCCAGCATCGCACAAAAGGTTTTGAATCTCTGCGACAGAACGTCATAGTCAGCCCGACAGGATTGAAGCTCCGCCCGAAGGGAAGAGACGGCGGCCTTCAATCCGTCCCGGTCGCCGCAAGCCTGGCCGTGAACGCGGAGCGCAGTCTCAGCGTCGGCGGTCGATAGCACCAGATCAGGAGTACGGGACGATTTCGGCGGTTTTGCGACTTCCACCCCGCTGGCGGGCGAGTCGTCGTCCACGAGAACGAGACGACAAACGTTGTCCTTGTCGATTTGCAAAACTGGAAATAAATCAAGATAAAGTCAACATCTGTGGACGGGATTGTCAGCGGCCGGGGGACCGACCGGCTTCACGAAAATCGCTATAAACTAGTGGGACGACGTACCAAAGCGAGGCATGGATGAGCAGTATCAGATCAATTGGGTTCGGGTGAGATCGTGCCTCAACCGTTGTGCGGCCGTGACGCGACTCAGGGGCGGCTGTGGTAAAGTGACTTATGAATTAATGTGAAGTACTTTCCAAAGGGTGCATTCTGATTGGCAGAAATACGGACCAAGGGCGTGGGCACCGGATAGCCGCCGCCGAGCATACCTACAAGCAGCCGGACGGCGCCAGGCTTGGATTCAGGCCGGACGAACGTGACAAAGAGCGTGGATAGTTGGACTGGCGAGCTAAGCGGACGGGAAGACCGCGGACGTTGGACGGCCGAGTGGCAGATTGGTGGCGGTTTGTTTGGAAAGTATGAGTGAAAGGAGCCTGAAGGAAGATGAGTGTTCTAGTGGATGAAGGAGGCACCCGGATCGGATGAGAAGCTGCCAAGGAATTGCTAGCGCCAGCGGCCAAGGGGCTCGGATGGGTGGCCATCCGGCCGAGCCGGCCGGGTACAATGTACCAGCCGGACTGGTACCAGCTGGGTTCGGTGTACCGGCCAGGCGGGTACACAAAGTCGGAGTTAACCGGGCTACTTTGGGTAAGGCACATGACTGGTCAGCCGGGTTATTTGGGGTAGGTTACACAAAAGGGAGTATTGGATATAGGATAAATCAGTATACGTTTCGCTTTCTTAGACACAAGTCGCTTTCATTGGTTCAGAGCAGAGGGCTAACAAGATCCCCTCTTGCTGCTATTGATTTGCCCGGGGAAGGTTAAGTTAGCCCACCGGAAGTCCCCTGACCGGGAGTCGCATCTCCCTATTGGACGGATTTACACTTTTCGCCCTAGGGTCCACCAGGAGAGCAAACCACCCAGTACTGACGGGTACACAAGGTGAGCTTTCGACATGCAACATCCGAGTAGTCACGATCAAGCGGATGGAAGTGACCGATCCCGCCGGCCGGATGCCGGATCGGATCATGACTCGGATGGACAGAGTACCCCCTCCGATAGTCAGTCGTCTGGGGCCCCCGTGGGTGTTCGCGTCTCAGGAAGAATTTCTGAGAGCGACTACACCACACAGATATGGAATGGAATGGGGCATGTGGAATGGCGAGTCGTGCAAGTAATGTCAAGTCAAGACAAGTGATTTTGGTCGGTGGATCTGTCCAGGGATGATGTGAGAAGACCCGATCAGGCCCGATCGGCTGAAATCGGTGCGATCTGGTTACCCCGACAGGGGATGAAGGTTAGGCGTATGGTCGAGTGGGCAAACAGAGTCGCTGTGATGATGATCCAGAGAGTTTTCGAAGTGATCTAGGGCTGATCGCCCTGATCACTACCCGATCACTCGGCTGATCGCTGTGCCGATCACGATCGGGGCTGATCAGCCCCAAACCGGCGTCCAGACGCAAAAGCAGATGAAGTTCTCAGTTAAGCCGGGTTGGATATGAAGTGAACAAGTGTCCGAGGGGCAGATCTCAAGTGTTTACCAAGTTGTTTATCGAAAGATCGGGATGGTTGAAGATCGTTATAGAAGTCCGACCGTGATCAGGGCAGAAGTGGTACAGATCAGCTTGAAGGTGCAGCCAGGATGGGTAAGGTGATGCTATGCAACCGTGCGACGAAGTGAACAGGGTCGAAGTATAAATCAGGCATGAGTTGGTGTATGGTACACTAGGTATAGGACATTGCATATATAATAACAGGTTTTTGATTTCCCCCCTAAGCAAAGAGTCGCTCCGCCACGTGTTGCGGTCATTGGGAGCACAGGGTTAACTAGTCCCCTCTTGCTCAACTATTTCCCGGTTAAGACGCGCTTAGACGCATTTTGGCTTACCGGAAGGCCCCCGACGGGTTTGTTTAGGTGATCGAACCTCACCCTCAACGCACACGTGTTTGGAACACGTCATTAATATTGGAAAAGGTTTTGTGGAGATAACGTCTGTGGATTACTGTGGAAGATCGTGGTTTGATCGCGTTTTCTTGGTTTCTCGTTATCTCTCTCTCTCATTGGCTGGCCTGATCGGACGAACTTTCCCGATCAGTGCCTAGATACTGATTAAGTATCGACCCCAACCCGTTCTCCGGTGAAGATTTCCACCCGAGGACACCCCCGTCTCGAGAAGGTCATCCCCTCCGACCTGATCAAAATCATCGTTTTCGTCACCAAGTCCACCTAAGTGAGTGTAACCACCCCCGATCAACGGGTACACAAGGTGAGATGAAGATAAACATAGATCCTGACGCGCATGACGACCGGTCAGATGACCGGGAGGATCAGATCAGTCACCATAATGGTGATTCATCTGATTCTGATGGCGATCAGGATCAACGGAGTACCCCCTCCGATAGTTGGTCGTCCGGGCCAGTGGGTATCCGGATTCCACCCAAGACTTCGGTCATGGATTTGGAAATCGGCTCCACCACAGTAGCAACAAAATCTTTTTAGCTGCTGTTGGCCCCATGTTTAAAGCGACTGAGTTTCACTACCCACCAATTGCACGTATCTCCAAACTTTTGGCGGAGTAGTTAGATTCGTAAAAGATAGTTACAATAGCCAGCAAAGGTCTAATCATCCTTCAAAAAAGCAGCAATTAGTACAAACAATGTCACGTTAGAGTTGCACACAAACCGCTGCGTACATAGCCCTATTGAAATATTGGATATCCCCAATGAAAAAAATACGTCGTAAGGTCCTGGAACGCATTTGGGCACTGAAAGAGTACAACTCTTTTACTCTAACCAGACCGAACGATTGCGCAAATATTTCAGTTACTTCTTATTTTTCATAATGCACCTATCCGGCTAACCGCGACTGCATAGGCAAAAGAATGAGCGTCAAATGATTTTATCGCCTTCACCAATACTCATTTGCGTCGTTCAGTTATTATAACCAGCATTTGTTCTTCGCTCATTTTTAAAGGGTAGGGCTGATGGCTATCTCGGTACCGATTAGCAATAATTATATGAACAGGGTACCGATTAACAATTTCCCCCAGAAAAAAACTTTTAACCTAACTGTTATATAAACTATGTTAATATGCATCTTGACAGTCTCGTATAAATTTGATCCATTTCCATGAAACGACGCAAATTCCGCCCACCCATGAAAACACAGCACGCCCATTGGCCACCCAAACCCATGGGCGTGGGCGCCCATTGGTCCTAAGCCAAACTTATGTAAAATACGCAAACTTATGTGTAACCTCTTTTCGAAGTGTGTACCAAGTTAATAAGCTAGGACGACTCAAACCTAATTTCAGATCACTACTCCTAAAGTAAGTTAGAAACGGACTCTCTGTCGGCCATTCGATCGTATTTTACCGCGAGGTTGTACGTCATTAGCGCGTTGCTTGGCACCGAAGATGCCGATGCGATCGATGGATTTCGTACGATGGAAATTGGCCGCACACGGTGGATTCCTCGCATCGTTCAACGTACACGAATTGATTCATGTCCGCACGGCAGCGATTGAATGATTGGAAGCTTGCCCGACCCCAAATCGCTCTCGCCGCATTTGCCCAACGTTCACGTTCGTTGGGCGTGTTTTGCAACTTTGTGGCCAAGATGGAAAAGTTTTTGAGTACATGGCATGTACGCACGACGGACGCGCGATTCGTAGCCCATCGTACCATCAAACGGGCTTACAGACGTCCAAATAGCGGCCTCGACCCCCCGCTTCATAACCCACGAACAATAGAAGTAACCGAAACGGCCTACTTTTTAAGAGCAATGATCGCGACATTGATAAACGGAGCGCAAAAGTAGACAACCACCATAAACACGAGACAGCACGAGCAGCACACGAGACGATGGCAGATGGCTGGACCCAAGAGATCATTCAAAACCCTAAATGGATTGAGTGAAAAGGCCAGGCGACCAGCAGGGGGAGGCAAATAGGGCGAATTATTGGGCGCCGAGCGACCACTTCCCACTGGATTCTTCATCGCAATCCCAGCAGGCACAAGTTCCAAAGAGACACAAACTTCGCCCCGAAATTCCCGCGTATGGGTCTTATGATCCAATGCTTCTAATGGCAACCATTTCGAATCCGGGGGATCTGTATCATCCCATAATCCCGTCACTTCTCGAATCTTTTTCACGGCGGCATCATCATCATTCAACGCTTTTTGCTTTTTTTTCCGCACTTCGTCATCATCTTGAAACACTTGAATACTCTGAGTCTGAGTCTGATGCTGAGTCTGACTTGCTTGACGAAAAAAGCGGCCTAGATCCAACGTATGCTCGCCAATGGCATCATTTGCTGACAAAACGTCTTTATCCCACCCTTGGACATGAAAATACGGCATCTTGCTATTCAATTGCTTGTGTCCCAGCGTCAATCCAAACTTCATTCGCCAATTAAACGATCCTTTGCCCTTTTTCGCTCGCCAATGAATATCCGTTTCTTGAAACTTGCCTCCTTCCATCCAACATCGAAAGAATAAATCATTCATATCTTCCAACGTATCAAACGAGGGCACGTTCCGGGCACGCCAAATGACCACACGAAGTTCCATTTCCACGGGAGGAGGCAACGAAATGTCCAAAGGTGGGTAATCGTGAGCTTGAGCTGGACTCAAGATATCAATCCAGAGCTTCAAAGTCCCCATGGGCGCGCGAGACGTGGGAATTCGCAACGTCCGAGTCTCTAACGGCTTTAAAGCAAGTCGATTCGATGTTTCAAACGCTTTTCCCATCGCTTGCCATCGAGAATCAAAGACGCGATCTTCGAGATCAATCTCGGTTTTTCCAATCAAATCATCGCCTCCAATGAAATCATGATCCAATGCTTCAATTGTCAAGATACTGGCACCCGGTAACTTGGTATGGAACGTAAAGAGTTTGTAGAAATCCGGGTCAGTCGTGTCTGGAATGTAGTTTTTCCGATCACTTTGAACCTCCTTGCCCAATGTCAAGCGGAGATACGGATCCGATTTCCCTGGTCTTCCATTCAAACCCACATCCATTGGAGCAAAACCAATCCCATCCAAGACATAGACTCGAATTTCATATGGTAAAGGCTGGAGCAATGTCTCCCATGGAAACAATGGCGGCTCATCTTCTCGTTCCAAGACCCGAATCACGCCTTTAAAGTAGCCTGCTGTCTTGTACAAGCCTTGTGTTCCATTCTCTCGCTTCTTTTTACCAAATGGATTCTTCATGACATTCAAAAACGACGACGAAGCTCCTTGTTTCTGTCCAATATGAAGCTGATACGTCTCAAATGGCGTCGTCTTGAGCTCTGTTTCCAGTTCAGTCGTCAAGACTTGACGATGTTTGAGGTATTTCTTCACATGCAGCTCCTTTTCTTCCTCTTCAATCGACTGTTTCGACGATAACATCTCTTCCCCCACTTCCAATTCCACACCAAGACTCTTTAACGCTCCAAAAACCCCTGCACCGGTATCTTCGCCAGCCTTTTCCTCCTTTAAAAACGGTGCATCTTCACTCGATTCTTCACTCGCTTCAAAATTCCTTTTCAGTGCCTTAAACGTATCACTTTGAGGAGCGATATAATGTTTCGACCACGGGATTTTCGTACTCATTTCAATCGAAGCAGAGCCGACAATTGGTGTCTGAAACCCTCCCAGTCGTGTATCTTTGACAATGAGATTCAATCGGGGAGCAAAGTGGGCATTCTCGGGCAAATCCACAGCTTTAACAATCCGTTGAAGGAAATTTGGATTCCTCCCGGACGGTCGTTTGCTCTTGTCAGTAATCATCTCTTGGGCAGCATGATCTTTTCCTCCCAATACAAACTCTAGAAACGGAAGCTGAATCGGCAGAAACTGGTACGGTTCCATGTTTCGTAGCCCCAAGACGGTAATTTCCAAGAAAGCTGTGCGATTGCGAGGGCGAATGGGGACTCCTCGAGGCACTTTTTCATCGGGAAATTGCTTGCGAATGAGTTCTAACGATGTTAAGAGCTCACCTTCAGTATCTCCTGCTTCTTGGAACCTCATTGCATGCCATTTTGGATCCGGGAGAGGTTTGAAATTGCCTTGAGCAAGCTCCATGGACGTGCGAAGATGGGCTTCCGAGAGATTCAACGCCACTAACCCGACAAAATCATTCGCTTCAAAATCATCATGATCCATCACTCGAAGCAGCACTTGAGGCGCATACAAAAGCTCTGGTAAATTCACCTCAAAGTCCAACGTTTCATACCACAAAGGATCCCTTGTCTTGCGTTTCTTGGACGTCATTTTCGCTTTCTCGCCAATACATTTGACAATCACAAACGGATCCAAGAGTCCATTAGCATCCGCAGGAGGCAGTCGGCGACCTTGATACAAATGCACTCGTAAATGATAGGGCACGCGTTTATTGACAATGTCTAAATCCGATCGATTCCACGCTGTTTCCATGGCCATTTCTTCTGTTCCAAAGCCTAAGCGAACGAGTACATTGCCTGGAAACGTCTCGTCTTCTAACGCATTAATCGCTTGATCTTCTTTCAATGAAATCCACTCGACACACGAGTTAAAACCACCTTTCACTTCCATCATTTCTCGCGCCGAAAAGCGTTGAAAACACACGGCTTTCCTCGTCTCGCCTTCGCCTTTACAGAGATACAAAAAGAGATCGGGAATTTGATTGACATCGTCCGGGAGCAGCATCTTGTCACTCTCTTCCATATCATTCCACTCGACCACGCCATTCACATTCCTCGCACGTGAACTCGCCAATTCATTCAACCCACAGCTCAACACCAACTGCATTTTCGCCTTTTGTCCTGGTCTTGTCGAGCTCAAAAACGATGGCAACTCGGTGCCCCAGACAAAATGCGCTCGCATTCGATAAATCCGTTCGCGAGGGTACAAATCCCGTGGCAAATGTTTAATATTTCGCTTTTGATTCGTTTCATCCAGTGCTTGATCTTCATTTGTCCAAATCTTGAAACTCACCAGCAAGCGACCACGATACGTACTCGCTAAGTCCGGATACAAATTCATTTCTTTCTTCTTTGCATCGCCTCCCACCACCGTCTTGAGTTTCAACGGCGCACCATACAAATTCGCCCAATACGGGCCCATTCGTTGCTCTTTCAGGCTTTTCACGAGCTTCACGCTGCTATAAACATACCCCACGAGCTCATCGGCCCCCACTTGGTCCCAATCAAACACACCCAATTGAATCCGATCAGCCATCGAAGGTTCTCGTATCACCAAGAGCAATTCTTCATTGAAACGTGGACATAATTCATCGCGTCGACCTTTTTTCGTGCGAACACGGGTTCGAATCCCTTCTCCTCCCGCTATTGAGCCTTTTACATAGGCATCCAGCCCTCCTCGCCCCAAAACCGCGACATCCATGGGCGGTAAATGCTCAGCAACGTGGATCATGGCCCCTAAAAAGTGCACTTGTTGCGTCACATTCGACGGCATCATGACATTTGTCACTTCTTCCCCGTCTTCAAAAGGCGAAGGCGGTGGAATGAGCTTATCATTCGGGCCAATAATGGAAATCGAGACACGGAGATAGCCTTGCAGTCCTTGATTCGTCGTATTTGAGAGATCTGTGAGTCCCAGCCAGACATTCGCCAGTTGATGGTGCGCTTGGGAATAAATATACGATAAATCAAAGTGAATACCACCGATAAGCTCGGCTCGTTGCAACGTATTGGCATCCAAGACTTGTAAAGAGAGCGATCCCATCTCAACTTGTGCTTTATCGAGGTTTCGAAAGCTAAAAATCAGTACTTCATCCCAGAAACACCGCAAGACTTGATGCTTGACTTTTGTCTGTTGTTTCTCGCCCAAAACTTCGACATAAACGACAGGATCGGACGTTCCTGTGGCATCTTTGGGCACTAAATCCCGTGCTTCAATCACATGCACATGGACACTATAATCGCCCGATTCAATGGCAAAACTACTGAGTTCCGTCATCAAAAGGGCTTGTTTCTTGGCCACTTCGTCCCGTTCTTGCTGGAGTTCATCGGGTGACTTTTTTCGGCCTTCTTTGACGTCGTCAATCTCCATTCCTTCGTCTTCACTTGAATCATAGTCTTGATCTGGCACACCAAACGTTGGAAAGAAGCTGCTTTTCTTCTTTTTCGATGCAATGTCCCGTGCATTCGCATCATAGGTCCAAATCACCGAGAGAGTGAGATTTCCACGTGAACCTTTCTCCTTTCTCCCTCGTTTATTGAGTAACTCGACCACGAAACGCGTCTCGACATAAGGTTTGACGTGGGTTAAAGACACGTCCGCTTTCCCCATGAAATCATTGATGGTCAAGTCGTCATCTTCGACTAAAAGTGTCAATTTTGACTTTAAATCCGTCGCAAAGAAGCCAAATTTCTCATTCCATTGGGGTTTTAACGTCTTTTCCTTCTTGCTCGACGTGTGTTTCTGTCCATTAAACGTAAGAAAGACGATTGGATCACTGGTCGTCCCATCCTGGTCCATGCCAAGTAAATTTTTGCCCGATTCGAGCGTCACCAAGAGCAAATTGGGCGCTTTCTCGGCTTTCATCGCGTCCCGCGGCACGTCCAGGCCTTGTTGGATCATAGTATTGATGTTTTCAACCGATTCTAACACCACATGGAGCTCTCCTTTGGCATCTTTTTTCATTTTCGGGTGTTTTGTGAGCTGGAACCAGTTTTCGAGCGGTTTGTCGAGCGTTAAGAGCAACGAAACGGGAAGATCCACGAGGCCCAAGACTTCGTCACTATAAAAGGCACTGTCCGAGTCCTGGAGCACCAATCGCAAGGTCGTGGCGACGCGTAGATCCAATTTCTCGCCCATAACAAACGTCTCGTGCCATTCAGGACGTAAGGTTTTCTTGGCTGCTTTGGTTTTAAACGTTCCTCCTGCGGCAATGGGACTGTCTTTGGAATCGAGAAGCGTCAACGTCACGTATGGACTACTGGTGCCACTGCTATTAACCGCGAGGATGTCACGAGCTTCGAGAATGTGGATCCGAACAGGAGAAGGAGATGCCATGGGAAAATGGACACGGGGAAGAGATGAGAAGGAGAATGGGAAGCGATAAACGAGGAAGAGAAAGACGATATCACGACAAAGAAGATGAGAGGTCTGGCGGTGGAGAGGGACAAGGAGGGGACGAGAAATGACGGCGTCAAGGAGGACGCTGGAACACGTGCAGGAAGGGACGAGTGGCGACTGGAAATGGGCGTGAAAATCAGATCATTTGACTGGCTTTTTCGATATTGTACCAACTATTGACAATAACCATAGAAATTTGGCTGAAGTAACGGTAGCGCCACAAAGATATGGATTCTGTCCAAGCATCATTCTGGAACAATTTCCTATTCGCTTTTCAATAAATTGGTGCATTAATCTGGAAAATATTATTGTCATGATCGTTCCCGTCTAAGTACGGCAAATAACATTGGTTTCATTTTCGTTTCCGCGACGCAAGAAACCTGAACGACATTTTCTCCCCATCTTTTGTCAAGTATGGCGCAGTATGGCAAGGCTACTTACTGGGATGAGCGCTACACCAAGTATGGTATTTTCTACACGTCTTGTGCATCTTGTTGTGTGATTTCCGTTCGTTCTGATGACGATTTGAACAAGATATTGCAAAAGGCAACTTTTTATAACACTATGCTGCTGACATTTAATTATTTTGACACTACAGAGACTCGGAGCCATTTGACTGGTACCAGCGCTACGATGGTCTAAAGGACCTGTTGAATCAATATGTCAAAAAAACGGACAACATTCTCATGGCAGGCGCTGGGAATTCGCGTTTGTCGGAAGAGATGATTACTGACGGCTACGAGAAGATTATGAATGTAGACGTGTCAGAAGTTGTGGTGAAACAAATGATAGCCAAGTACGAAGATCGCGTGGAGCAGCTACAATGGCAAACAATGAACATGTGTTCGCTGGAATTTGCCGACGAGACGTACGACGCTGTAGTGGACAAGGGCACAATGGACTCGATTTTGTGTGGCGAAGGATCGACAGCCAACGTATCAAAAATGTGCCAGGAAATTTACCGCGTGCTTAAACCTAATGGCGTCTATTTTCTCGTGTCATATGGAGTTCCGGATAATCGATTGAGCTACTTGGAGAACAAGGAATTGCAATGGAAGGTGACGATCCACACGGTGCCCAAGCCCACGGTAAGTGCCGTGCAGGTCTCTGACGCCGATGCGAATGCCGTGCACTACATTTACGTTTGCCAGAAGGGCGTTAAGTCGGAGTAGAAGTCTTGAATTGACCGCCTGTCTTGACAGCCCTAAATCATGGGCCATAATATATCAACACCTCCTTTTGAGATTTTTACTATTCACAATACCGGTTCAGTAAATTTAGTACCGGGTTTTAGTCAAGTTCTATTGGCGAAAATCCTCGTAAAAGTCAAGAAAAGTTCAAATAACGCCGTTTAATTGGTTCAGTTTTGATGATTGTGACGAGATCAATCGAAAATTTACCAATAACGTATTGCATCAGATTATGAGCGACATCAGTTTATGAGCGCAAAAAACGAGATTGGCCAATCATCATTCTCCAAAAATAAATCGCAACTGATGATTGGTGGTTTTTTTGACGCAGCAGTTTATGGCGTTTTTGACGAATGTGTATTTGAAGATGAGCGTAAACTGATCGTGTTGGAATTCGAAGATGGTTTTCGGTGAAAATGAAATTCCAAGTTAGCAAAACAGCGTGGACCACTACATACACATTTTAGGTTATAAAGTACGGTTCAGAACTTAATAACTTAATAATACATTTTTATTATCATTTTTACCTTACAACGCTACAAGCAGTCAACACTAGTGGTGGTGCGGAGTAGAGCGCCTCTTGGACTAAGTCGAACTTCAAGTGGAACAACAAGGTTGCATGCAATTTCTAACCGGATTGCAGGCACCGGGCACTACATTGCTGGTGTCTGCTGCTTCGAATAAAAATCGACTTTCCTACAGGTTATGAGCCCAAACCACTACGGGCTCTAACCGCATTTTTCTATACTACTGGAAGTGATTGTTTGTGATACTTTCCATCTCGATACGATTTTACGTTTCTCGTTTTGATTACTGGAGACTATCTCGTTTTTCTCGTGTGGATTGTTGAGAATTTACGACTACGAATTAATTTTTGATTTTAAGTTCTCGTTTTTTGTTTGAAAGATGGATGACGAAAAGGCCGAAAAGGCAGATACGAACATGGAGGTTATTCTGGAATACCTCTAGCGCATGGACCGGCGCCTCGAAGCAGTGGAAGAGGCGCGGTCGCAGGGCTTGGCTCCCAGCACGTCGCCAGGGTCCAACAAGGGATCCGAGTACGCGAGTGCTTTTAGGGACACCCTGAAAAACCACGGGTCGTTCGGGATGAAGATGACCCTGAACGACCTCGGTGGTGAAGACGGTATTGGGCGCGGGGGTGGTCTAAGGGGCAGTGAAGAGGCCCCACCACCGATGCAAGCGCCGGGAATAAATATACCGGGGATGGCGGCCGGAATAGGAGTGCCTGGAATGGCAGCCGGCATGGTGCGCCTGGGAATTTAGGCGGCAACCCAGTGGCGAATACGAACGGGGTTAAAATCCCACAGTTAAGTGTCCAAAATTTCTCTGGAGCCGAAATTTACGCAGGCCTAGGGTCGGGTTTCAAGCAATGGGCGTATCTCTTTATCGAAGCCGTTGAGATAGCTGAAATCGCTTCCGGTTTCGTCTGGAACGAACGTTTGAAGGTCAACAAGTTGGGGGAGCACCTGGAAGGTGTTGCACTCAAGTACTTCCAGGCCAACATTGGCACCTGGTGGCAAGTGTCACCGGGTCTGTATTTTGTGCTGGAACAAATGCTGAGCGCGTTCAAGGTAAACATCTCGCATTACCAGGCAGCGCAACTTTTCGCCGCGGAAAAGGACCCCAAAAGGTCCTGGACCGAACATTTTCTATACCTGGTTGCATTAGCTCGCGAGAGCGATTCCAGTGAACGTTTAATTGTGGAGAACATTGTGAAATTCGCGGCACCAAGGCTAAAAATTGCGTTGATGGTGCGGTACAATCCGCAAAGGCAAGATTATTTGCAACAAGCCCAGGAATTGATATCCTGGGCGCAAGAACTGGTTGATGACTCCTACAAGTTCAAGCGTCAGAGTTTCGGACGGCCTGCAGTAAATTCTGTCAACGAACAGGGCGGTAAACGTGTATGGTATGGTTGTGGCCTTGAGGACACATTAAGCGAAATTGTCCGCAGCAAGAGCCCAAGAAAGGACACCATAGGAGCGAAAAACGCGGGCGGCAGGGCCCCAAAGATTCAGAAAAACGTTTCGTATTATCCACAAGCGAGAGCGTGGCAGAAGACGCTGAAAAGAAAGTTTTCGAAGAAAATTTGTGGATTGTGGATAGCGGGGCGAGTCGCCATTTAATATCCGACGAAGGGCTCCTGGAAGACGCGCGTGAATGCGGACAGAATGACGCGCTAACGCTTCCGGATGGTGGGTCACTGCAGGTGACCAAGGTTGGCCAAGTTACGTTGCGTGCAAGCGATGTCTCTGGAAGAAATACCAAGATTACGCTTACGGAGGTCTTCTTTGCGCCAAAATTGGCGAAGAACCTCATATCGTTGGGCTGTCTACGTAAGAAGGGATGTATCTTAAGAGATAATGGAAAAAATGGAATTATCTTTTTGAAACCAAGTCTTGTTCAATGTTGAAGTTTACGGTTCTGTGTTTGTGGCCTTTTTGCGCGCGGACAGACCGCTTGATTGCGCTAAAACATTTTTGAACATGGTTATGAACGTAGCCCAAAGTGATGTAGGGGATGAAGTACCCTACATCACTTCCATGCGCGGCTCGGGCATATTTCCTACGACGCAGTCGAAAAGTTGGCCCGAGATCCGAGGTCAGGCATCAAAATTACGGACCATTCACGTCCTAATTGCCTGACCTGCGCAGAGGACAAGGGGTACAAAACGAAGCAGCCCAAGCAAGATTCTGGAAAGCACGCACCGATTGATCGCGTGGGTGGGGTGATATGCAGCGATCTGACAAAGCGCCCAATACACCCACGCGATCGAGGCGTCGCGAAACAGATTCCTCCGTAGTGTTTGTGGGATCACTGACAGTAAATTACCGTGCGCGTTTTTGCGGCACGGACGAAAGATCGTGCCGCAAAGATGTTTGAACATTTCTTATGCTGGTTTGAGAGAGAATTTGACTGCCGTATCCACGTTCTACGCACAGACGATGGAGGAGAGTACCGCACCGTTGATTTATTTTGTAAGCAGACGGGTGTGCGGCGCCAGATCACTGAGGCCGGCACACCGGCGTCAAACGGCAAGGCCGAACGAATGAACCGGACCATTTTTAACATGGTCCGGTGCATGATTTTTGGGTCGGGTGTGCCCTTAATTTTCTGGACGGAGGCGGCGGAGTATGCCACGTACATACTCAACCGCAGTCCGACCAGAGGAAACCCTGGAAGGGCACCCCCGATCCAAATGCTTACGAAAAATTGGAGACATTGTGGTTTTTGGATCCCCGTGCATGGTATACAGGGATCCACGGTCAAAATCGCTTGTAAAGCACGCCGAGAGAGCTCTGATTTTGGGGAAGAGCGACGAAACGAAGGGATTTAAAGTTTTGTTGCTGAAAGATCGGATCGTAACGACCACAAGACACGTCACGCAGATTGAAACTCTGAGTGACACCGCGAACAAGCAAATCGCAAAGCTGTTGAGTGACCCCGAGGAAGGGGAACCTGAACGTGAAGCGCGTGCGAAAGCCGTGGGGGCTAAGCAAGATGGGTCCACCGGGCGCGAACAGACTGAAACGCGCAAGTCAGGCCGCAAGGTGAAAGCGACACCGAAGGCAGCGGCGTTCGAAAAGTCGAGACAAAAGGGGAAGGCGAAAAAGAAGCCTCAGGACCGGGTAGGCACTTCGGAAGGAGATAAGACCGAAGGTGCCCCGGCAGAACGAGAACCGGGCGGAGTGATCCCGGAAGTTTCAAGTGACCAGGGAGAAAATCTCCTGTGTGCGTTTGCGGTTGTAGAGTCGGGTGCGGGTGAAAGTCGTGCAGCGGCGTCCGAACCCGACCCTACGAGCTATTTTGAGGCCCATAAGGGCAAGCTATCTCGCGAATGGAAAGAAGCAAAAGACGCAGAGTTACGATCTCTGCAGGAATTAGGGACTTGGAAAATTGTCCGAAAGAGGGACGACAAGAAACCCTTGCCCACGAAGTGGGTATACAAGACCAAGATGAAGGCTGATGGGACTGTTGAGCGCCGAAAGGCTCGGCTCGTAGCCCGGGGAGATCGCCAAATTTTCGGCGAAGATTACTTCTTTACTTTTTCAGCCGTGATGGATCTGAATAACGTAAAGATGATTTTGGTTATGGCGATCATCTGGAAGGTGCCTGCACGGCA
>MIQA02024234.1:0-19551 GCA_001887855.2 Sclerospora graminicola
AGTGGTTTTGATTGGTTGGTGAATGGCTCTGTTTCGCTCATGTTACCTCCGTCTCTTGTAGATTGGCACTTGGTTAAGATCTCGATCCTTGTGCGTGTAGGGTTGAAGGTGGAGGGTGCTCCGGTTCACCTTGTTCGCAACTTTTTGTTTCTGTTTTCGAAGTCCAGACCAAAGCAAACATTTATATGCAAGGGATCTGATGTGGACCACATCGGTTGTTTTGTTGTTGTTGTAAAACGTAGTCTATTTAGTTAATTTTAACTATTAGCTACAATAAAATTACTTAAGACTCGATATAAACCTTCCTCTGATCGATACTCCTCCCGCCGCAACGAAAGTAACAATTCTTGACGATCAATAGGTCGGTCGTGCATCTCTCCCTGGATGCTCTCGAGACATATCTGCAACCGAATTCCTCTGAGCCTGGAACTTGTACATCTTTTTTCAAATTCTATGACCGCTTGCACTTGTTCTAAAGTCTTTTTCCACATATAACCAAAGTGCTCATGCGCCTTCCTGGTTACCCCTTGAAAAACTTGTTCATTTCGTAACTGCCAGAGCCACGTCGCGCCAATCGAACAAAATGTCCACCATAATCTGGACATCTCCTTACTGCATGCTTGGGCCTGGTGCCCACATCGATTTTGAAGTCGACAGGTGGTGCTTGTCGAGTAACGAAATGCCATTGATATGCGTTAAGATCCTCAGCTTGAGCCCACCAACCGTTCCATAAGCTTAAAACACGCGTCCATAGTTTCTGTGCGCGCGTACACCCCCACACAATATGTGTGACCCCTTTCCCGGGTGCATGACAATGATCGTCCATTGTGCACCCGCCTTGTGACGAATATCCATCGTAAAAGCAATTCAGCTGGAACGTGGCCATTCGATATAGGCACCACCGTTGATAATCGGACAACAAATGGTCATGCCTCTAAACATCCTGTGTGGTCTGATCTTGTATAAATCCATTCCACGTATCTTTTTCCCGGTGGGACTTCCATCGGGTTTCAATATTGTGTAGAGACTTCGTGATAATCTTATAATACAGCCCGCGAAAAGTCGACCGAAGCCAGTGTTTAATCGATGAAGTCCGTACCTCCGCGTTCGATTCCCACGCAATTCCATGTATTGCCGGGTGTGCTTCGAATACTAGACTATGCGGCCACTCAGGGAACCCCCTAATATAAAAGGTTACCAAAATAAATCAGTTCTGACCTCTTTGTAACCTAATTGTTATGTATGAGGTCCTACTGTAATTATCGTAAAAAAGCTCAACCTTTTCACACTTTTAGCGTCGATCAATAAATTGGTACAAAATTACAACAGAACCTAGTCATGGGCATCGACGCCTCCTATTCCATCATGTTAATCAACGATGAGCTGTGGACACGGCACATGTGTTCGAGACCCATTCTTTTCGCGGTTAGCTCTTGATAAAACCTTTTTTTCACACGAATTTATACTTCTTGATCTTTGCAACAAACGTATTGTTGTAGTATTATACCTAACCCAGGGTCCTTGTACAGTACTGCAAAAATTTTGTTGTTGCTGAGCTTGGATGGGTATTACTGGCTTTTTCTACCAAAAACAACCCACACTCCTTCCCATGATCTACCGGTACGCACCGTTGGTTCTAGTTACAGTGCTTGTCGCAGCACGCTCTAGTGCTGAGTGGATCCCAGACGTAAGAGAAATACCTGATTTTGGTGTGGATCAACGCTCTTTAGCTGACGGTAAACGAAGGCCTCGAGTACACGATAAAAGGTCGGATGAGGAAAGAGGAGGACCACCGCCACACCTCCATCCCGAATTCTTGGCGTCATGGATGAGAAAAGGAGAGAGCAGTGCCGATCCTCTAGCTCCCACTCTTGGATCCTCCATACCGTCATTGATGAAAGGAAAGAGCGCTCTACATGTATTTTCTTTCAAATGTGCCAAACAAGGATGTGTCCCACCTCAAAAGCAACATAGCATTCACACAAAGGATGGAAGAGTTAGATATCAACATCGATGATATTGCAGCTGCTGTGAAAACGCTACGAACAATACGAAGGCTTCCAGACTACAACGATTGCAGTCTCACTTTGATGGCTATCGGGAACGAATACTTCAAAAAAGTCGACAGTCTGGGCATCGAATTGGAGGAGATACATCCAAGCGTACTCAAAACAATCATGGGCGATTATGTAATTTCCGGCAATCTCAAACGTTGGATGGATAACCGTATGGGTTTTCGTGTCTCATTTCTAAAGGTGTATGGAAAGATGCACTGGTTAGAAGCGACGGGAGACTTTAAGATGATTGATAAAGACGACCTGGCTGATATGGCTTTTGGGAGCGAGTTCTTTAAAATCTCCAAACTCGAACTTGCCTTGCCCTCGCCGGCCCAGGGTGGAGATAAAATTGAGACCCTTGACCAGCTCAAACATCAGATAGAACAACTGGCCACGGGACATGACGTTGACGTCAAAGTTATAGATAAGCTGCGAGCTCTTGCCGAGGACCCAGGCTCTATCGGCAAAACCAAAAAAGAGATACTAAATAAAGCAAAAGACGCGGTTTTGGATGACGAGTTAGCTCGTCTCAAAACTAACAAGGCGTTCACACAACGGATGGAAGAGTTAGAGATCAACATCGATGGGGATGTTAAAGCTGCTGTGCATAGTTTGCGGAAACAACCAGGGCTTTTAAAATACGACGATTACAGTCTCTACTTGATGGCTCTCGGGAGAAAATATTTCGAAAAAGTCGAACGTTACAGCGGCAAAACCGAGCGGTTACGCAAAACCCAATTCGACAGGGACTTGAATGGGTATGCAAAGTCCGATGAATATACACGTTGGGCGAATGAGCGTAAGCATTTTTTTGCCAAAAAAAAACCGCCACAATTTTATGGAAAGATGCGCCGGTTAAAGCACGATGAACTGTTGTCAGTGTTGACGGGTGACGAGCTCGCTAATATGGCTTTTGGCAGCGAATTCTTTTCAGCCTACAAAATCGAACATATCTTGCACTCGCCGACCCAGGGTGGAGATAAAATTGAGACCCTTGACCAGCTCAAACATCAGATAGAACAACTGGCCAAGCAACATGACGATGACCCCAAAGTTATAGATAAGCTGCGAGTTCTTGCCGAGGACCCAGGCTCTATCGGCAAAACCAAAAAAGAGATACTAAGAAAAGCAAAAGACGCGGTTTTGGATGACGAGGTAGATTCTCTCAAAAGCAACAATGCGTTCATACAACGGATGGAAGAGTTAAAGATCAACATCGATGCTGTTAAAGTTGCTGTGCAAAGGTTACGAAAGCAACCAGGGCTTTTAAAATTCGACGATTACAGTCTCTACTGGATGGCTCTCGGGAGCGTATATTTCGAAAAAGTCGAACGTCACGTCGGCAAGATCGAGTCGATAGGTAAACACCAATTGGAGAGGGACTTGGGCTCGAATGTGTTTCACGGTGAATTTACACGTTGGGCGAATGAGCGTAAGCAGTCTCTTTTCAGAATATCGGAAAAATCTTATGGGAAGATGCGCTGGTTAAAACGTCATGAACACGTGAAGTTGAAGGATGAAGAGCTCTGGAATATGGCTTTTGGGAGCGAATTCTTTAAAATCAGCGAAATCGAACTACCCTCGCCCTTGCCGATCCAGGATGGAGATAAAATCGAGACACTTGGCCAGCCCAACCGTCTGATAAACCAACTACCCAAGGAAGGTGATGGTGATCCCAACAATAGGCAAAAGCTGAAAAATATTTTGGAAGAGGACCCCAATAAATTAACTGGCCTGAAGAGAAAAGCACTCCACGCGGCACTCGGTGACGCTTTGGATGAAGAAACAACCAACAAAAAATCAAAAATCACGTAAATTAAAATGTTTGAATTTGGAAGACTAATCTTGAGTCTTCCAAATTCAAACATTTTATCACAACAAGTTTTCGGCGCAATCTTTCAGCTGCTTGTTAGTTACAGTAACATGGACGTCACGATGTTAGGTAAACACGAAGTACCAGCGGTGCATTATTCAAACAAGCATTCGTATCTCTACATATATGTAACGATAGATTGAAGCTCTTGAACCATTGGGTCTTCCTTCATTATTATGAGCTTGAGCCCGAAATTTCCACAGTATCCGAGAACACCGAGTGTTAGACCTTACAGTAAGTACTCTCACTTCGGACACCTGCCATACGTATAAGAAATGAATTGTCAATGGATACAGCTTTACTACGGGCGTTTGCCCACACAAATAGGATACCAGGGAACCCACTAGGTGCACACTCCCTGTACCATAAAAGAGCTACAACGTACCTAAATAATAATGCAACATTTCTTCTCAAAAGCTGAGTATCTTCTCTGCATTGACCATTCTTGTGCTAATCAGCATTCAAATAAACTTAAGGTTAGTCACCAAAATGCAAAAGCTAAGAGCTGGAGAGTGTCAAGAATCAATTAAAGCCACGTTAGAGCCAAAGTTCTCTCTTTCCTCTAAATAGAGTCGTATATTTAATGCTTCATTTACCTAATTTAAACACCTTTTACCTTTTATTGTATGAACCACAATCCTCAAAGACAGCCAAACCGCTCTCATATGCCCCACAGTTTGTTTTTCCTAAATTACTAGATTTTGGGCCCAGCCAAATCAAATTTTGTTTAGCAGTATCTCGTCAAATATAAAGCAAATTGCAGCAAGAAGTTTCCTTTTGGGTTAGGATTTTTTAGGACGTAAATCTGCTTCTGGGGCAAGCCCAACATGCTTTATTTGTTTAGTTTAAAATTGAACTTAATGTTGATCCACTCATCTGATCTAAAAATTAAATGGAAGAACGATTATTATATGCCCTTATGTATTTGCTTTGTGCCTGTCTTTGCTATGTATGCAAACAATAAGTAATTCTGAACTAAGCGAGACCACCGCCAATCTGGCTTTTCCATATTTAGAATAAAACTTTTAAGTCGGACGAACTTGTCGTTGCTACCTATAGTTTAAGCAATTGCGTCCGGATGATCTGGATATCGTAATTGTAACAGAAAAATTGTGTTTGTGTTCCGAATACGGACCTTTTTTAAAAAGGTTTGATGATATGCTGCCAAGGAATAATAACTTCTGTAACGCCGAGTCAGTTTTCGACCAGCACGCAAATAGTAATGCGCAGGCTAGTCGCAGCTCTAGAGGCTGCCTAAATTTATATTGGTACAATTTTATTACTAGAGTTATCAAAGATTTATACAAGTTGAAAAAGTGTTCAAAAATATAATGATTATGCATCAGCTAAGTTTTCTTGACCTGTATGAATTTTTCTAACATTCCCTCCTACTTCAGCAAGGCATCTTCAAAAGCATTGATATTAGCGGGATCGAGTTGCATGCAAATATAGCTCTGCGAAAGTATGACTTCATTCTTAATGCTGATTCAGGTAATGACTTGGAGTTGAAATGATGCGTCGGCTTAATGAACGCATCCCGGTATCGCAGCGCATTGGGGAGAAGCTGCGTGAAATCCTTAATCATCCAAGCAATCTCCGCCTTATGTTGGCAACAAGTAATCAGACGTTGCACAGAAAAGTTATTACGATGCTGATAAATGACAAAGCTATGCCTACAACGTCTGAGCCTACCATATTGACAGTAAGCAACCACCGAGCAAGATTTCGATGCGTGCATACGACCGCTAGTCCAAATTGCTAAGCACGCTAAAGACGAGTCTTTTTAAGACGCCATGATTGCAGGTAATGATTACTATTTGTATGCAAGCTTGCGCCAGCAATTTAATTTGTTTTATGTTAGCGGTCGACCTAAGCTGTGGGAAACTAAAAAAAAGATAAACCTGAGCTACAAGAAACTCCTCGTCATCGATTACGCTCACCGTCACCTGCACCACAGAGACTGAGGACTCCCCCGTCGTCTTCAAAGAAAAAGAGCCCAGAACGGGAGATGGATAAATCCTTTCTATCAACGACATCCTCTCTGAACGATGCAAATCCGTTTTCTCGTTTGGCAGCCGATCGCGCAATCTGAAAACTCATGTCACTCAATCTCATTTAACGAAGAGTCTCACATCCATACAGCTCCTAATATTCTGGTAAAAAAGAAGAAAAGAAGATCCAAGGCCAAGACAAAAACTCTCACACAGAGTGGAAATCCCAACAGGTAAAAGCCAGACACAAAAGCAAAGCTACGCTCACGTACAGCTGCAAAAAGTGTAAAGCTATCGATCCTCCCTTCAAGGCAGTTAGGGGATTGTTTGTTTTGATATGTGTATTGTGTCCGGTGCAAGGGCTAGAAGTATACCCTGCTTTGAGATTTGATAATATTGTAAACATCTTTTCTAAAGTGTTTTTGTTATCTCTTTGACCAATCAGAATTTATTTCAGCGATGCGGAAAGATACAACAACCCACATTTTTTTGTATGGGGGTGCTATATTTTGGTGCTGCATCTATCCGTATTTTGCGGATCCCATTTTTTATTGTGCTCATTATTTCGCTGAAATTGCTGAGAGTTTTTTTACCGCTCCAACTATCAGCGAAATTCTGTGACAGTTATAACCTTCTGCGATTTTAAAACCGTCATACAATTTGAGTGTGGTTTGCAGAAGCAAGAATTACGTGACTACAGCGCTCGAATTCTTGCAAGAAAAGGGAACGAAAGAAAAGTATCGACTTTGCATACCTATTTATATCAAGAAGTCGACAGTAAGCGATCGCGTACATTTTATTAACCGTGATGCTATTACAGGGGTGAATTATTGATTGTTTTTTAAGTATGACAACCCTTACCGCCAGTGTATGCCAGTATATGCGCACAGTCATCACTTGATGACGGGATTAGGGTGGACGTAGGATGGACAACGGAAGAAGAGTGAAGGTCTTGTTTTTCCAGAAAAATGTCTACAACTCATCGCCTGAAATCCATGTACTGGCGTTCACTGGATAGGATGTTGTATATATCTTAGTGGTGAGGAAACAACGTTTATTGACGTGTTACTAACAAATGAGGGTAGATACTACATGTTGAGAGGGTGTGCAAGATAGCGATACCGGAAGAACGTAGCCGCCGACTCGGCGTCATACTTTCACCGCAGATATTATGTAGTTGTAGCTCGATGAACATCAAGGAGAACAACCCACAGCTATAGCTCTCAAGTTGTTGGATATCTACAAGAGAGAAGCATGAGGATCGCTGAAGAATCATTTGTGCCCACATAACGCACCGTGGAAACTTTGAATGGTATTGATCTCAACCGCGAGCGACGGTAAGAGCGCGTCACTGATGGCTTTGACGTGCTGCTTCAGGTGTTGGACGTATTGTTGGAGCGGGTCGAATACCTTCACGACGATGTTGGGCTTTTGCACATCGATAACCGCGCTGCACCAGTGCTTCTTCACCTCCAGGTGTACAACAAACGCGAACAGCTTATCTGCGGGGTTGGTGAAGACGCTGGACTTATCCATGACGTCTTTAAGCTCGCTGTTGAAGGGGAACGTGGTCCATTGAGGAGACAAGAAATCGACTTGGCCTGGGTGGCGTTTCCGGATGAGCCACATCACCGCGCTCATACATTGGTCATCTAGCAGCCGCTCGAATGCAAATTCCAGGTACGCCACATTTTTCTCGACTGGGCTGAGGGTCTTCACGGATTCGGCTCCCTTGGTCGGCTCGTTGTCCTCGAGGTCTGTGAAGGCGTCGTCAGGATCAAAGCTCTTCAACAAAGCAGGGAGATCTTGGAACCACGAAACGGTCTCGTCTACTTTCTCGAACAGAGGCATAAGGTTGTGCCACTGACGCATATCCTGTACCATCTCGCGGGAGTAAGTCGACTTTTGGTACGTGAGTCATAAGTCACAAGCCTTGACTGGTGATCCTCGTTCTGATGTGTATTTATTCTGGACGTGCGCACAGGCTTCAACCATCTTGGTAATCACCGATATTGGTAGAATCTTTGTAATCTGCCGCGGGTGGACAGTTGCCAATCTTGCGTTGATAACTAACTTGGGCTTCGACTTCGATATGCTCCAATCTGACACGACCATATTGCGAAACGTTTTCGCACACGCCGCGTAGGTAATGGTCCCGCTGTTGGCGTGTAGGAATGCCGAGACAGCCTCTAAATTTCCCGATAAACCTTGACTGAAGTCTTGAACACGCTTGTCTGTCTCGCGGATGGCCTGAGACTTGGCACTCTTCTTAGCTCCCTTGTTTATCTTCGGGCGGCCTCGCCATCTTGTTGTAGCGACCACGAAGTTTCTCTAACGAATTGTTCGAGGTCGGAGCATCAGCATGCGCGATACCAGAGTCACCCTATGCGTCATTGCCGTCGTTGGACGATCCGTCAATTTCAGATACTTCTTGATATTTACGGGAAATCTTGTGCTCGTTCGCAATCAAGTCGTGGATGACATGTCCATGAGCGGCTTGGGCTCCCCCGGCGCCCTCATGATCATTCTCATTGGCTTTGTGTTCTTCGTCGCGGGTGTCCGCAAACGGTTGTTTATCGTGAGCGTCCCATGACCTTGTGTGGCATCAATCTCTGCCGATTCGTGTCCGACTGGCGCGTAATTGGGTGCTTCGCATGCATATACTCGCTTTTTACTGGCGCATACTGACCTTTGACTGGCGAAATCGCTGGTGGGTACTGTCGAATCACTGGCAGGTACTGGTACTGGCATCTCTATATCAGGCAGCTTGCCTGTCTTGAGGTGTTCTTTCGAACGCAAAGATGTAGTTGTAAGCTTTGTTGAATTGCGTCATTCCTAAGGATGAAGCGATGTCGGCAAACTCCAAGCACACAGTGTAAAATCTGCGGAACTTCTCATCACTTGCGCCCTCCTCGTCGTAGCTACCTCGGCACGTACTACCTCGTATGCAGCTCGACCGGCTGTGTCCATCGACATTTCATGCCACTCCCTCAACACCTTGAGCTTCCAGCGGTCGTTAATACTCTTGAACGGGACTACCGAGATCTTACTCAACGTTATCCGGATGTACAGATCGTTCCGACACGGCAGCAGCTGAGTAATCGCGAACATACACGAGCAGGTTCACGTCGCGCTGTTGACAAGAAACGCTACGCGAACGTCACCTGCACAGGGCGAGAAAATTTCGTTCTCCTCATCGTCGTCGTCTACATCTCTCAGAACGCCTGCGTCACCTTCTGAAGGTCCACCACGTGAACCTTTTCCCAAGTCGGTTATACGTTTCGCGTTTGCTGCAACATCGCCCTCAATGTGCAACAAGGGGGTTAACACTGAAAGCTGCTTACGAAGAATACGTGTCTGCAGTCATTGCTGCAGACAACGGAGGCAGTCTATCTACTGCGTATGCCGTGCTTCTTCAAGTCTCCCAAGAGACTTGCAATCGGTTTCCAACCGACTGTGGGAAGTTAGACTCTCAATCTCCGACTTTTGTCGATCACGGTCGACCAGCCGAAGGTCATTCTTCTGTTGAAGGGCAGCGTGAGCGCCCAAAAGGTCGTGAATTGCATCACGGAGGAAACGATATGTCTTCACGAGTGGGACATATTGCCGCTCAACACAGAGAGACCCCTCTCGAGCTTGCGGAGCTGTGAACCGTGCTCCGCAACAACTACGGCGAGGGAACTATCAACCCCCGCCGCCGCCCCTGATTGGTAATCAGGGAAATAAGAGTTATATTCTCGAGCGCTTGATCTCGAAGCACTCGGTTAGTAGGGGCAGCGTACCGAGTACTTGGTACGCTGGTTGGGTTTCTCCACTCTTGGTAGCCGATTCGATGTTCTGAGGGCTGACCCCTGAGGAGTTTGATAAGGGTGTTCTCACTCAAACTCAAAACTTGATTACGCATCAACACTAGGTGTTGATGCATTAAGGGCATCAATTGACCCTTAACCTCAGAGAGTACTGAGTAACCTCAGTACACCCGCAACCCCTCCTCGGTCATGCGAGGAGCCCACCTTGGACAACAAGGACAGCTGAGAAAAAGAAGGGATACCGTAAGGTATCCCTTACCGGAGGCAGATATAATGGAAAAAATCCATTTTACCGACACGCTAGTGCTTTAAGGAGCGCTCGCGCATTATGTGAATTCGCTTCACATAATCATCTGGTCCTTTGTTGTAGTTCTCAACAAAGGTATTCCAACTTTGAGTCAGGACGTCTATATCGTCCCTGCTCTTCCGCGATTTTTTTCGGTTCGTATAATAACGAACCTGAAAGAAAAGGTCGATATAGTACAGACGTCTATCGTCTTTACTTCGACGGAATCAACGTTCACGGATGCCTTCACTGTCATTCATGACGCAGATGTCGAACAACGTATACTGGCAGTCACGTTTTCGATGACCGCAACTTTCGGGTGTCATAGCCCATGCTGGGGTCCAAAACCCCACCTTGTACGGAACATGCGGCTCCGTACGATGAGACGACTCGGAAGAAGCGTAAACCACTTCTGCCCGATTTTTTTAGCAGGCGGAGAGCAACATCTCGCGTCGGGTCAACATCACGACCCGGCGAACGCCTTGGGCCAGGGGAACCTTGGACCAGGGGAACTAGCGATCCGGTTCTTCTTCCATCACTTGTAAGAATCGTCGCTGTCGTAATCGACAGCGTCGGAATTCATTCCAGCGAGGCCTTTAAACGACGAATCTTAAGAGGATTTATGCCCACTAGACGTCCCGTGGAAGCCGACTTCCTCGTCTTCTTCTTCAGAATCGGAGTCATCGCCGAACAGCGATGACGTCTTCTTCGCCGCCCGCCAATCGACAGGCGTTAGTGTGTTAGAAGTTGCTTCACCAACACCTTAACGCCCCCGTTTAGATAATGCTTGAGCATCATCTGTATCTTAACCCGCTAGTTCTCGCGGTCTTTCTTCGTCTGTCGCTGCCTTAGCGGTGTCACTACTTTGCGTTGGATACCTCAGCATTAGATGCTGAGGTGGAGGTTTGCTTCTTATTTTCAGCAGCGCTGATAAGAGCTCCGCCGCGTGTCTCGACCATGACGTCCTTGGTCGTAAAGTTTTTGGTTTGTAAAGAATTGATTGTTTTCACCAACAAGAGCCACCAATCGATTGTTCAGTATTAATATTTATTATTGGCCAACCACCTTAAATGAGGGGTGATGTAATGGGATATCATTACATAAGAGATATTTAAGTCGAAATATCACAGTTCAATTTTAGACTCACTGATTCAAATGTGGAAATTGGATTATAGGTTTTTATAATCCACAAGGATTCGGATGCAAATACCGAAATCCATGAGGGGATCTATTAATAATAGCATTATTAGACCAGTTTTATACTACATGTTTGTATGATTATTTTAGATTTAATTATTAACTCTAAACCACTCATACACTCTTAAGCTTACCGTCTTGCAGCCACGTGTCAGAAATATATATTGAGATAGATATTTGATGAAGCTTTTCAACAAGAGAAAGCAGCAATAGAGACTCGAAAAGAGCTGGAGCGCGAGATGGAATGGTTTAAAGAGGAAAGGGCAAAGACGCTGGCGAAGCTGACGCATACATTGGAAGCAGAAAAGCTTCGTCAAGAACAACGATTACAGCAGCGTTTAGCCCAGAGACAGCAAAGTCGAATCGGTTCTTTGTCGAACGAATATTTAATCACATTAAATAATCTGCCCTAAGTTTATTATTAGGAACAAGTTACATTTGTTGCTATTCTAATTGCACGCTTCCTCACCTGCAATTTTACAGCGTAAGCCTGTATCAGCAAGCCTGTTACAATAGGTAACAACAAGTTGCGCACAGATTTGGGCGCTCTAACGGAAAAAGGAGCAAAGTGAATGGAATGTAGCTACCAATGTGGGGAAGTACCGGAAGTAGTGAAACGACGTAGAGATTTGCGATCCTCCCTGCTATCTTTTTTCATCCATCATCTAGCTCACAAAAGCCAATACAGTATCCGCTCTCACTTCCGGAACTGCCCAAAAATTGTCTCTTTTTAAACTTGGTACGATTTAAAATATAAGTATATGTAGGTACCAGTAGATATTTTTGTACATATAAACATGGGAAAATGGATGACCATCCATCAGAAACGTAAGCTTATTGCCAAGAGTGAATCGACCCCTAATCTTTCCCAAGTGGCATTAGCAAAGTGGGCAGCACGTGAGTTTCATTTCTCTAAGCCGCCTGCCAAGAGCACTGTTCATGATATTCTCAAGAACAAGAAGACAATCCAAGACCAAGCGTACGGCGACGGCAAGCGTCGAAAGCCGCTGAAGGTGAAGTCGCCAGAACTTGAACGCAAGCTAGGTGCCTGGGTCTCATTCGTTGAAGATAGAAAAGTGAACTTAAACCGCGCCATTCTCACCAAGAAAGCGCAGCAGATTCAAGACGACATTGGTGGGCAACGGCAAACCCTTGCTCTGTCGGATGGATGGCTCACGAAGTTTATGCGCCGACATGGCCTCCGTTTTCGCCTCAAGCGCGGAGAAGTTGGTTCCGTCGACGCGTCGATAGTACGTGAAGGTCGGCGCTGGGTTCAGGAGCTTATCGACCTGTATGATCTCAAGCACGTGTTTAACATGGACGAAGACGGGCTTTGCTTTGCCCAAGCACCACCGGGCGACATATGCACGGCATCAAAACCTGGTGTTCGTGCTGATAAGACAAGGATCACGCTTGCTTTTACTGCCAATGCAGATGGTACTGAGCTTTTCCCTTTAGTGTTTATAGGTCGCGCCGCCCATCCTCGCTGCTTTCAAAAGAGGACGGGCGCAAATCTTGGGTTCTGTTATCAGAACAACAAGAATGCATGGATGACTTCCACAGTTTTTCAGAAGTGGCTACGTGATTTCGATGGAAAAATGCGTCGCGAAGGACGGCACGTTCTTCTACTTGTTGACAACGCGTCGCCCATCAGATCGTAAACCTCTATCTTACAAACGTGAACATGCATATGTTACCGCCAAACACGATGGCTTGTCTCCAACCCATTGATGCAGGAGTGATCGCGTCTTTTAAGACTCGCTACCGGTCGAGACAGATTACCGAAGCGATCGCCCGTATCGACGGGGGTGAAGAAGTCGAGGGTGCCAAGGCTTTCAAGATTGATCAACTTACAGCTATGCGCTGGAGCAAGGAAATATGGAATGATACAAAAGGAACGATCGTACATCACTGCTGGCAGCACACTGGTCTCGTCCTGCTGATTCGACATGATGATTACTCGGTGCAGGATTGCGTTGGCGAACAGGCGGGAGGAAAGCTACCGGTAGACTTGACCATGCTTATGGAAATGTTGTGCATTGAATAAAATTGAATAAAAATTTATTAATGTGTTTTAGATCACTTTCAATGTCCACGGTCATTATTACACTTTAATGTTAGCGAGTCTGCTTCGAAGCGGATACACTCTTTTTCTTGCGCAATCCGCTCAGTCCTACTCGATCGAACCCGGGAGGAGCACCTCCAATTCAAATGCTAACGGGGTGTCTTGACCGATGCCTGTAACCCCAGTCCCCGTTCGTCATATCGAGGTGTTGCATTCAATAAAATCTAGACTCGGTGTACGCTTGCCCTTGAGCACGTCTATCTGTAATGTCCTGGCCAATTCACACAGCTCCACTAATATTGCCGAAATGGTCGTATTTAAGTATCGCATCGAGCAGAATTAGACTGCGATCCTACCACATGGTCTGAGCCCCATCGAGAGGCCAACATCGTATCGCGGTGGTGGCACTGGATCCCAAATATGCCAAAAATGCTGATATAAAACACGTAAAATACAAGTCCTGAGTCAAGTGCTTCGTCGTCGTTAAAACTGAATACCATTTCCAGTTTTCGCAAAAAAGTGCGGTTAAACTGTTAATGACAACCTTCGTGATCTAAATAATACTCGTCAACGAAATGATGGAATTACCCGGTAACCATTCTTGTTGCAGCAATAAACGAAAACGCCACTAACTCACATAATAATGGGACTGCGTAACTCCGGAGTGCAAGCCGAAACGTCGATCTTGACGAGTTGCGAGCTCCGAAACAAATGATACAGCGGTGGGATATTCCAGTGTGGTGGCGTATTGCAGGCCTGTAGTCTTCGCTTCACCACTGTAGTAAACATTAAATTTAGATAAGTTATCAATTTAGGTCATGATAGCTCCCTGCTAACAACTTACTGCTTCGCAGTAAGTGTGTTTACGTACACGTCGACTTTGTGGGCACAACGAATCATGTCGGCCTTGAACGAGGTGAGTCAGTAGCGACACGTGTCGAATAAAAGTCAGGTTTTAACCACATTGTGCGGGATATGATATAGGCTGCTGCAACCGCGCAAGAATACAACCGTCTCGACAAGTTGGACACGGCGCAATTGCTCGGGTATTACGAACGAAGCCAAAGGCGGCTGTTTTTGCTGGATTATGACGGCACGCTCGTAAATTATCAGAGCATGGAGGAGCTGGCAGAGCCATCCCAGGCTCTGCTTTCGTGTCTAGAAGAGCTGACAGCTGATCTACGAAATACATTCTACATCATCAGTGGGAGAAACAAAAACCGCTTGCAGGTGAAAGCTCTTCTGACTGGGATGCTGGCTGCATACTGTGCCCTACGCTGACGTTTTTGTGTATTGGATAGGAATGGTTCGGTCATTTACCGCGCGTGGGATTGGCAGCTGAGCATGGCTATTGGTTCCGTCCAGCTTCTAAACATCCATCGACGCTGGATATCGGTGGAATTAGCGATACCTTGGGGAGTGAGGACTCCCCGCATGCGGCAGAAACACTACCTGCGATTCTCGCTACGGAAGATGATTCACTTGCTGGTTCGACTTCATCTTTCATGAGCGGAAATGGGACCGAGAGTGCATTACTTGAACGAGCTCCTTGGCAGTGCATGTTTAGTGACGTTGAGCTCGAGTGGCGCGATGAAGTGGAAAGTATCTTGGAACATTTTACAGAACGAACACCTGGCTCGTTACTCGATGTCAAGGATTGCTGCTATACGTGGCACTTTCGAGATGCTGATCCCATCTTTGGACTGAAACAGGCGAAGGACATGCAACTCAATTTCGATCAGATGCTGCGGGATCTACCGGTTGGTGTCGTCATGTGTCGAATTAAAAAGTATGTCACGATTCGACCATGGCGCGTCAACAAAGGCCGAGCTGTGAGTCGAATCCTCGAGTATGAGAGTGAGACACCGTACTTCACAGCGCTCGACTTTGATTTTATCCTTGCCCCACTGTTTGCAGGACACCAGTCCAGTAAGCGAAAGCACCACCATCGAGTAGAAAGCTACTAGCCCAGGTGACGTTGGCGGAGAACATGCCATAAAAAAGTAGTTGTACACATTTGTTCTTTACACTTTGTTCCTTCTAAAATTTGATATGCCTATAAAAGCTGATTATTTCTGGAAATCCGGAAGTGAGAGCGGATACTGTACATCCGTTATATGGGTTTTGGTTAAAATTCTGATATCAAGCACGGTAAAATCTAAAGCTTGTACACAAAACGAATGGGCTATTGCATCTAGGTACAAATAATAGCTACACTTTTAGTTTTGTGTACCGTTTTCCCAGAGGTTCTTCAAACGTCAATGGGGTATACTAAAATATTCATCAGATTTTTGTTTCATGATAAATTTGTAAGCAAAGAAAATGACAAATTTCAATCATGGGTGGCTTACTTTTGCTTGAGTCTTAAGGTTTAATGGTAAAGTAGGAAAAATGGAACGAGCAAGAAATGAGTGTGCAGAGCGGGCAGTTGGTAGATGGTTATTATGAGGCAACGCATAATTTATCCGTATCCGCAGCTCCGTTTTGCGCAACGCCATGGCGCGTTTTGTCTCTCGTCTTCATCGCGCACCTAAACTTTTAGAACAGAGCGCTTGGACTTATTTTAGCTGAAGTTAAACGAACATGTAAGTGGAGCTTCCTTCAGCCGGAACCCTTTGCACGTAGAAACCAGTCTTACCGTATCAGACTTTATTGGCTATCGTGCCACATTTACATGAAGCATACTCGCGTACATATGCACGAGTCCCACGAACACTTTCTCCGCTGCTTGGATTATTATAGCCAATAGCACCAAAAATCACCTTGTTTTAGGGTGGCGTTGACTTGGGAGACGGCATTGTAAAGTGCACGCGTAAAAAGCACCGTCTTGACAGACTTTGAAATTGCAACATGAGGTATTCTTTCAGCACAAAACGATGAAGCTACACAAAGGAGCAGCCGTCTTCACCCACCATTGGCAGATACGTCGACAAACCAAAGAAGAAAGATCGTTATCGGAAGCAGCACAATGTCATACATGACGCCAAACTGTGTAAAAAAGTGCCCGAGAATAATTGCTTGGGAACCGTTATAAAACGCTGGAGAGCACTGATCATGGACAGCAAAGCTTGGACTAGTGCTGCGGGTTGCATAGATACAACTGCTAGCGTCGAATTATCCACCAAGCCTCGCATGATTGTTGCAAGCAGCTCGAAAGACAAATGTGTTTTAAGTACGTCCTGGTATGAATGTCGCGAAAAATTGCCGCGAGTGCATCCAGGTGAGGTAGAGAGCGATAGAGCTTCTTGAACACTGGGGACGAGTGAGAGCACCAAGAAGGGCTCCAACTCGCGCAGTAGCTCTCGGGTCGTGTGTTTGGGCTTCTTTGATAGTTCTGACGGATACCATATGCGACTTTCAGTGGCTGGTGATTTTCAGGTTATCACAGTCTCCAGAACTAGCGTAAATACTATTGGTTAAAACTCGCCATCGGCAACAGCGACCGTGAGAAGGACTATTCATCCTCTAGTTCCTGTACTGAAGCGTTCACAACGAGCATCATCTACACCTTGGCTAGTATTGTTAAAATATGAAGTGTTACGGTACCACCAACTGAACATTATGAGAGCATATACGGTATTCTATGGAAGCGCTCTTTTAGGAATTTTACGGTACATCACTATATTTTGTTCGACAATGGGTGTAATGAATTCAGATAATTACTGACTCCAGCATGGTAAGGATAGAGTTAGTTATGAAACTACTCATATATTTTGAGAGTGCTTTGACACTTTATGCACAATACTAAGATAGTGACTTAATAACGTCTTAATACACGTTTTATTAAATTAGTCCCTGTATCCGACATCTACAACTATGTTGACTTGGCAGCTTACGTCGTTTGTTATACTTTGACATAGTAACGCATAATATTCAACATCAAGTGCAAGTTTCACTCGGTGAATTTTGTGAATTATCGACGATCTATCGGCTTAAAGTAAGTTCCTATTGCGAACTTGAATAAAGAGACGTCTGAACAGGTTATGAGCCCTAAAGGCCACAATGACGTCGACAGTGAAAGTCGAGAGGAAGAAAAGGGTATAGGTTTGGGCGCTGAAGGAGCACACATTTTGGAATTAGTTCGTGGACTCGCAGATCGAAGGGAAAGATTGAAAAGCTCTCGAATCAAAATGGATGAAAACGGCTTCAATTATACAATGAGGCTTGGTACGCGGATGAGACTGGCATCCTTGGAGAGTACGCCCGAAAAGAAACCGTGCCAAAACGAACATTGAAAGGAAGCAATTCGAAATCACGGTGGAAATAGACTGCCCCAAGTTGATTTTAAACTCCTCCACAGCAAATGCGAGAAAATCACATGGATAAAAGGCCACCCCAGCGGTTTTCAGAGGTCCTCTACAACTGATTTTTAAAACCCCGACCACTGAAGACTGCAAACGTTCGATTCGGATCTTTGATGGCAAAGAAGTTTATCGAGGTCTCGGTGCTGGTTTCAAAAAATGGGGAAATACGCCAAATATCGATTGAAGAATCTGCATGTGGATACCTATGAAGCGAGGATATCAATGTGGGCATCATTTAAGTGGAACTGCCAAAAGATTTTACCACCGTCAAGTCGACTCATGGTGGAACGAATGACCAACTTTGGTGCACATCGTGAACAAAATGCTGAATGCCTTTGACACGACAATCACTCCAGCTCCGTCAATGAAGCTTTTTACAAGCAAGAAAAATCCAAAACGCAGCTGGAGTGAGTACTACCTATATAATGGTAGCTGTCTCAGAAGCCAAAGGTGGTAGCGAAGCACTGGTGAGGTCCACTATGCTTCCAGTAAATTGAAGACAATTCTAATGTCTAAATTCGATTACCACCGGCAAGCTGAACAGCTTTGCCGATTCAACGCAGCGATTAAAAATGATGCAAGAGGATCAAACAGATTTGGAAATGGCTCGGTGAATTACATCGAAGACAAACCCAAAGGAAGAAAATGCGCTAGTTGTGGAGAAATGGGGCATACACACTCAAGATGCACGAAACATTTGAAGAAACCTTGCAAGAAAGGTTACAATAAAAATCGGGTAGACTTAATACTTTTGATCACCGAGAACCTAAACGAATTAAGCGACTCCGAGTGGTTACTCTATAGAGGGGTGTGGATCCATTTTGTCAACAATGAGAATTACGTGCGAGATGCAGAAGGAGTTAACGGGACATGCTTTCAAGCTGATGGACAGACGTTGAAGATATCAAAGAAGGGGTGGATAAAGATACAAGTGATGACCAACCGAACCAAAGATACGATTCAAACTATGGAGGTATATTACGTGGAAAATCATATAAGAAACATTTGATCCTACGGGCTCCTTGAAGTGAAAGGATACGAAATGATGTACGTCGACGTACGACGTATGATGAGGCAACATGATAGCAAGAGACACATGTCCGACATAGTAAAGGTGAACAAAGTACTTGCAGTTGAAGTTATATTTGACGTTCGATTAAACTACGATCAAAATTCGGTCATGGCGATCATGCAAGAAAACGACAAGGAGATCGGAGCCGACTGCGATATGCAAAAAGTGTCAGTTATGCACTTCCATGCGAGATTAGGAAATCTTCAACTACGATACAGTTGAAAGATTAGCGAAGGACACTAAAAGTGGAATACTACTGACAGATACAAAAAGGACGAACTGCTTGACCTGCGCTCAAGACAACCAAACCAAGAATCCAAGGTTCAAAAAGAATAGTGGAGACAATGCTCCGACAGATTGAGTCGCCGGAGTTATCTCCTCCGATCTCAAAGGACCTATCACTCCAAAGGATAGGTTCGGCAACAGATATATGTCGATTTCAAGTCCAACTACGTACGCGTATTTCTCGCGAAAATCAAAGCCATTGCGGCTAAGAATTTCGATCATTTCTTGGCATTTTTGAAAAGAAGATTCAATTGCAATTTGCATATATTGCGCACTGATGGTGGAGCAGAATACAAGAAACTTGGCGGTTTTTGTAAAAGAACCGGTATGTCAAGGCAAATTAGTGAGTTCGGAAATCAATCAAGTAATGGCAAAGCCAAAAGAATGCATCGAACCATTATGAATATGGCTCGATGCATGATTTTTTGTGCGGCTTAAGTCTGGCATTCTGGGGAGACGCAGTCCGGTACGCGGCATACATTTTTAATCGAAGCCTTACAAGTGGAAACGCAAAATGTCTCTCTCCCCTGGAATTTTTAAGTGGACAAAAACTAAACTTGGGTGCGATTGTTGCGTTGGATCACCAAGTACGGTTAACCGTAATCCGGGGAA